>LGRX02026671.1:0-19372 GCA_001247695.2 Cymbomonas tetramitiformis | reverse complement strand
ACGTCTCGGGTTCACAACCCAATGGCGGTACCATCTAAGATGATGGGAGACGTTAGGTACAAAAGTGAGGAAGCGTTGTGCTTCAGCAGATCTTCTTACAGAGACTGCACTCACAAACCCGCTCATCCGTACACTTGCATTGCTGTTCAACTTTGCAGTGTTTATTTTGTATATTGATAATATATTCACGGCGCTTGTCTGCATAGCCGTATCAATTATGATATATATTAGAATACCACTGATAAGGCTCGCTCGGATGCAAGCGATCTGTATGGCACGGCTATTATTGAACAACAATAACACGCGCAGAGTATTGTGGGTATGAGTGCAGACTCTTCTCCAGAAGTGCTGCTAGAGCTCAATGCTCTCTCATTTACGCCAATGCCCCCACGCCTCTCAGGCGTTACCACAATTGGGTTGTGAACCCGAAGGCATTGGGTGAACAACAGTATCGGCTAATCGAATAAGCCATGTGATACCCGCATGGTGTTCAATTCATGCTTGAAGCGAAGACGAGTCCCTTCATAACAGTTTGTTCTTCAAGAACTGTCTTGCTTCATCATCGAGATGCTGTGATCAGCCTCTCGATGACAGATGTCACTCATGGTGAGTGGATGACAGATGGTATGACTGTACATGTCACAGTCGACCGTACTGACGACTGTATGTCATTATAACATATGACATGACACGACATGACATGACATGACATGACATGACATGACATGACATGACATGACATGGTATGCCATGTATGACATGTATAACACGTATGACATGTATGACACATATGTCATCGGCCATAACCCTGACAAGTGGTCCCGTCTTTCTCAATGGGTGCTTTATTACTCCTATCAATATGTTATACTAAAGTAAACACTCGATTTTAAGAAAACAGGAATTTTAGGTCAGCCTAGCAACTTTCTTATTTATACAGAGATTTTAAATATGGAGTGTTATGTGTTAAATATTGTGAAGAAATCAAAAAAGCTGGCTACTTTCTTATTGGCGGGTTTTCTTAATACTGAGTGATTACGGTATTCACGATATGGTTCAAGATTGCATTCCAAATATGTATACAAAATACACAATAACTGCTGGACTTTAGGTTCAGGGTTATTATTATGGGCTCTGATAGCCCCTAGCCTGACCCGTCTCTGATCGGAACTGTGACTCCGCTAGTAGCTAGGATGACAGTACAGTAGTACTGTACTGTCAGTCATCACTTCGTATTATCCGGGTTTCCGAGATGCATGATAAAAGCACTCGGCCGGACTGATTATGGGAGCTTAGCCAGTTTGTTTTGCCCGAGCGGAACACCTGTTCTCGCAGGTTATGCGCGTCACCACTTCCCTAGTAATTCTGATGGCACAGCGCCAAGCTGTTGCCATGATTGGCTAAGTTTTGACACAGAGATGGGGTGGGCGCCCCCTTAGACAGTGGTCTTCTCTCCGCAGTATGGCCTACTTTTGAAGTGGAGATCAGTTTTTCGGCATTTATTCGGCAGAGTATCGTCGCTGAGTATGGTTATACTTTACGTTCCGTTTGATCGGCGGGCAGGACACTCCGCGTTTTGTGGGTCGCTCCCACGATTAGCCACTCGGCTCATGACCTGCTTGATTATGTTGTTGCTTGCTGAGGCTCCTGCAGGAAATGGCCGCTGCGAGATTGTCCGTTACTGTCGCACCGCTAGCCCGCAACCCCATCTCACTGTCATTTTAAGAATGGACACAACGCCTAGACCACGTACACGCGCTAGGGCGCGTAAGTTAGCGACTATTTTCGATGATGTTGGGGCACTGAATTCGGCTACCCCTACAACGCCGCATTTGGCTTCGGCTGACGAATCGGCTGCGGCTGCAACGCTCGTTCAGCGATTACGGAAGGATTCTTTCGATGTTCAATGTGCGAAGACAGCAGCCACTAAGGTTCTGGGAGACAAAACAGCGAAATTTCATGGCAATGAATCGTCGGCTTCGGACATTTTTTCGCAGCTGGTTTCCGAGATTCAGCAGCTTTTCACGCTGCAGTCGCAGGCACTTGCACCCCTGTTTGAGCTGTCTGCCGCCAATGTCCCTGTCATGACTGCTGCAAATGAGCTGCTGTATTCTGTGTTGTTGCTGCTGACTGCGCCAGGGTCTCCTGCCCGTAATTGGGTGGAGGCTTCTGGGGCCGATGTTCCTGCTGACGGCAAACGTGCCACCCTCGAGGTGGTGCGTATGCTCGCTGATGATTCGACTCCGTTCGAGTCTCTGACTGAGCTGCTTGACGTGAGGATCTCGGATGACAGTGACCCTGACTCTGGCATTCGTCTTTTTAACAGTTGTCTTCGGGATGCGCAGCGTCTGCAGACGCTGCCCGAAGACGCTGTTAAAAGGCAATTCCTCTCTGCCCTGTCTGGACCGGCTTACGCCACGCTGGTTGACTCGTTTGCTCGAGCTGACCAGCGTGCGGCTGTAAGTCTGCTCACCCTGCAGGCGCGCGTGCGCGAGCAGTACCGCTGCGGGCGGCTCTCGGGCAAGCGCACTGCGGGGCGCCCCATGTCCGTAGCATCTTGCACCACTGACACTGGCCTGGCTTCGGCCATCGAGCGGCTCAGTTCTCAGTTGGTCAAGTTGCAGCGGGATGTGGATTCCCTTAAGAAGGGTGGCTCCAAGCCACCCCATGGGAAACACACTCCGCGCGGCTTCCACCGACCCGGAGTGCAACCGCTTGCTCATTCCGCCTCTTCGGAGGTGGCTTTTGACAAGCGGTCTGGCACCTTTGTCCCAACGTGCAGGCACGAGAAGTGCCGCGCCGTTGGGTCGAAGCATTGGCTGAGTGAGTGTCCTCACAAGGACACTCACCCGATGACCATTTCGGCATCCTACTGCCAAGCCGTCGAGTCTTATGACTCCGACGTGCTTGCCCTTCGTTTTCAGCGGTACTATGACGCTGGGGATGAGGGGTCCATGGAGCACTTGTGTGCTCTCGTGGGGCAACCTGAAATCTGTGAGCTGTCTGCGCATTCCTTTGCTCCAGAGCCTACGGCTCTGCAGCAGTTCAAGGATGCTGCTGCCTCTGCTGAGTCTGCACCTGATGAGCACCTTTCCATTGGCCGTGTTGCATTTGCTGAGGTCAGCGGTCCGCTTGCTGGTGGTGTCGCTGAGCCGACCGCCAGCAAGCAGCTGCTGCCGAAGGCCTCTGCACCCGTGCATGGTAAGCCGATTGACTTGCATGAGGTCAGCAGTGCCGCCTTCGTGCCGCCGTCTGCCTCTTTGGCTCTCGGCCCGATGGCTTCTGCTGACAATTCATTCAAGACATTCAACACTGTCCACCCTGACTGGCTTGACATTGACCCTGAGCCTGTTGAAGTGTGTGACTCCGATGATGATGGAGAGGGCTCGGACTGCCCTCCTAGTGTCTGCCTGACTGAAGTTGAGGGGGTGCACCGCCGGCGGCTGCGGCATTTCGGCGGTTCGGAATCCCCAAAGGCTCCAGGCCATTTGGCATCGGAGAATTTGCACTCACTCTTTTCATGGTGGCTACGTTTCTGTTCAGTGCTACGGCGATGCCGACACTCGTGGTCGGCGGTGGTGTCAGGGGCCTGGTTGAGCCCGGAGCCACCTACGGCTACGATGCAGTTCATCCCGGTGGTGCATTACTGGATTCCTTTTGCCCGTCCGTGATTGCTACTGGTTCGTCAATGCCGCCGCGGGATGTGGAACCGTTCTTTTCTCAATCGACCTCAGCGGCTCTGCAATTTGAGAGTCTTGCCACTCCACTTTGGGATCCGCCTGACCCACTTGGGTCTGGTGGTGTCAATGCTTATAAGTTCTCTTCTCAATTGACTTCGGATGCTTTTCTTGAATGGGATCCGTATGCTGAACTCGGCTCTGCCGACCAGCTTTACAGTGGCTAGAGTCTGCTTGTTTCAATCCCTGGAGGTGTGATTAGCCTTAGCCGCAGTGGTGGGTTGTGCCGGGACAAGTCCCCGGGCACCCAGCTAGAAGTGTATCTGTTTCCAGTGAATGCTGTTTGTTATCTGCTTACTTAGCTCCGCTTGCCTAGCCCTATTAGCTACGGTCACAGCTCCGGGTGGTGTGCTGGACTTTAGGTTGAGGGTTATTATTATGGGCTCTGATAGCCCCTAGCCTGACCCGTCTCTGATCGGAACCGTGACTCCGCTAGTAGCTAGGATGACAGTACAGTAGTACTGTACTGTCAGTCATCACTTCGTATTATCCGGGTTTCCGAGATGCATGATAAAAGCACTCGGCCGGACTGATTATGGGAGCTTAGCCAGTTTGTTTTACCCGAGCGGAACACCTGTTCTCGCAATAACCACCATTAACGCCTCTTCCTCTGGTCAGGCTCTAGTGATGAACGCGATGAGCGTTGAGGTCTCTTCCCACCACTGCCACGTTTCTCTTGTGCCTCTGTAAGAACAAGTTCGGTCGGCGTCGCGCAAACGTCACACATCTTGCATCCTCGTGACACTTTCAGTTGGTTGGTAACACTACGCAAGTAAAACTGAAAGAGGGTACTATTAGCTACCGAATTTTTTTCATTTGCCCACATCCGAGCTCTGTAGCTCATGCTACGAAATATCAAAGATGCCCTAGAAACAGCGGAGCCAACGCCAGCTCGATGTTCACACGCGAATAACAAACAAACATCCGCCCTAGGGCCAACATACGACACGGAACCTAAAAGAGGAGGGGAATACCTTTTCAAAACAATCTCATTTGCTCGCATCCGAGCTCCATAGCTCCATCTAAGAATTATTTAAGTATACGCATTTCCTGAAAAGCACAAGCCAGCCACAAACGCCAGTCATAATACCTCACAAACATCCGCCTGCGGGCCTACATACGCAAGTGAGCCTGAAAGAGGGCGCGGTTAGCTGCCAAATACTTTTTCATTTGCCCACATCCGAGCTCTGTAGCTCATGCTACGAAATATCAAAGATGCCCTAGAAACAGCGGAGCCTGCGCCAGCTCGATGTTCCATGCGCGAATAACAAACAAACATTCGCCCTATGGCCAACATACGACACGGAAACCAAAAGAGGAGTGGAATACCTTTTCAAAACAGTTTCATTTGCCCGCATCCGAGCTCCATAGCTCATGCAACGAACTAGCGAAGATGATGTTCACATAATTTAAGTAGCGCAATCTTCGAGGAGTAACCGCGCTTAAGCTATATTTGCTATTGTCCTTGAGGTTGCAGTGACAACCTTCCGCAAAAAACAATGGATACTGCTATTATGAACAAAATATTCAACTCTCAGATCATAAATATATCGGTATCATGAGTGAGTCGGGAGCGAAATACGCTGTTGAGCTGCGGACTGCCGAGGTCCTTCAGAAAAAGGTAGACATATATCGTCTAATTTCTGGCTTTTGACAAGAAGTGCCAGAGTTTAGACGAGCTTCACAATCATCATGTAACGCAGCCCTCGAATCGAATCGCGGGTAGCCGCGCGAAGCGCGGCTCGTCTAAACTCTGGGGACGAGAGTACCTATCCCCTGAGTGCTACTCTTGTTCCCAGAGTTTCTCCGAGCGGCCGCTGCGCGGCCTGCGACACGCGAGGGTCGACGTTACAGTTGATCGAAGAGGCTCGGAGAAACTCTTATTATGGACCCCACAGAGTTACAAACCCTAAATGTTTATTTTCGTCCATAAGCTCTGGGGACAAGGGTACCCCGAGTGCGGATGTCGATGTCGATGTCGCTGTCGCTGTCGCTGTCGCTGTCGCTGTCGCTGTCGACATGAACGCTTACGCTATCCTTAATAAGAGTTAACCCTAAATAAATGAACAGATGTCTATCGAATACTATATTCGAGTATTCAGTATATGATCGGCAGAGGCAATCAGAACCTCTACAGTTCTCAGAACAGTATTCCATACCCATCGTCGCAGTGGCAGGAAGGAACGATAGCTTTTTCACATAGGTGCCTGAAATAATTCGTTGATTGCCCCACGCACTAATTGTGCTTTCTTTTTCGTTCACAAGGAGGCCAAGGCTACGATGTCTGGGCACAATGTAAACTGGGAGAACAGCCCATCCGAATACCAACGTCGGTATGGCAAATATGAAAAGCATAGCTTCGACGGTAAAAATGGACCCAAGATACCTTGTAAATACCCTGACAAAGGGCCGATGCTTTATGAAGTCATGCAATATTACGGCGACCTGACAAAGTCTTTGGAAGAGCGAGAAAGGAGCTCCCGTTGCAAGACTACGGACGCTTATGACGATTACCTTTATCCTCGCGAAACGAGATCGTAATGCCTCTACACTCTGCTCTTACTACACCATCATGATTTGAGGTTCATACTGCCTGGTGTAGCATTGCCAGCGATATATTAGCAGCGAGTATGTGTTCTCATCCTCTTAGGGGATCGTTCATAAGCCTCCTGGGTCTTGCGATATCAGCAATAACAGATAATGCTTTTACAGCTTATGTTTGGATACTTCTACCAAAGCTGACGCACGTTTCGTGACCTTTCTTCCGATGCACCTGATCGAGTTGGGACCTCTTCGACAGGATTCCTAAGGATCGATTCGGACAGCCAAGCAGTGAGGATGTTCACCGGAGGATGCACGAGCAACAACAGACCAAAGAATATTTGGAGCAGTGCGCTGAAAGGGTAACTCAAAGCAGGCCTGAAATTCTGGCACCCGATATCAGTTTCTACGCACTGTAGCAGACTGTCGCGCTCGCTCAAGTTGAAGCGCAGATATCAGATGCTCTGCAGAGGGCTCCGGGTATCATATGCTCAGCCCTCATGCATTCAAAATACTGGAAGCTTCTCATACACGCAGGGCATTCTATCCGTCTGGCTCCGGTTGACAGCTCAAATCTCTTAAGCCGTGCTATGGCGTCGTTCACTACACCAAGCTTTCTGATATCTCCCCTCGACTCTTTCATCTCAAAGCCCTTTGTCCTATCTTGAACGAAAGCACACGATGACGGCCACGGCGCTTTACACTGCGGAGATCTTCTCTCAGGATGGTCGCGTTTGAAAAGTTGATCCCTGCTTCTATCCTAAGATAGATTACGGGGTCGTTGATATTGTTATCACCGAGAACAAGGGAGGAAAGGGGAGCTTAGTAAGTTCCCTCGCCACGCTGGCAGGTAGACACACCCTAAAAGCAGAGTAGACCGCAGATGAAAGCGCTCAGGGTGACACGCGCACCTTGCGGCGGTTTAAGGGGGTTGGGAGGTACTACTTGAGGTCCACAGCCCGAGGTCGCGCACACGGTACCGGACAGCGCACTAACAGAGGCCCAGCGCGAGGAGGCCTGGCTCGCCCAAGTGACCGAACAGCACACCCGGCGTATGCGCATCACCGCTGGGTACCATCCAGATGTGAGCACAGGTGAGACACTTGGCCTCACCGAAGAGAGAGAGCGGTTCCGCACCCATCAACTTGTTGATAGGCGTCGGAAGTTGACAGGCGCGGGACTTCGGCGGGTGTCACACAGTGAGGTCGAGGATAGGAGGCTGGCGCAGTGATTTCGTTGCAGGTTTTGGATGTTTGTTGCCAGCTTCTGTACAAGGGACTTGCATAGCGCAAATAAAGATTATACCGAGTGCGCAAGGAGAGCCAAGAATGCGGCATACGGCTGAGGCACGGCGTTGCACACCAATGGGAAGTGCGCCGCGCTCAGCCTTTGTGGGTGGCTCGAGCCCGGCCAACAGGCACCCGAGGGTTGCTCGAAGAGGAGCCGGAGCCGGATCCTGAAATGCGATATGGAAAGATCGTTTTGGATGCAAGGTAGGAGCAGCACATGCTGTGGGTCACACGTTTACAGTTTCTCGGCCAAACAAGGGAAAGGGCACCTTTCTGGTAGCAACACAAGCTGCCGCACAGGGAAGCAAGCATGTTGCCAGATGGCGCTAGAGGCACAAGCCAGCGAACCCTTCTTGGGTGACGGGGCGCGCCACTTGGACGGGTGCCGCACAGCTTTGCTTTTGATGGGAGGGATGAGTCGGAGTGTGCCTTTGAAGTCGATGTGCACCAATCGCCCTTGTTCTGACAGAAGGGGTCGCTGGCAATATGAACAATGGACTTGGTGCTGTGGCTTGCAGGGAGCCAGAGGGACGGCGTGCCCTCACCGCGCAGGAGCGCTGGCCACCTCCTGCCGCCGAGTGTGCCATTCCGGTACCTGACCTCTCCCCTGACCTCTCCCCTGACCTCTCCCCTGGCCGATAGTAGATTCTGCAATTTGGATACCTTTGAGCGCCTCTTGGTCTAATATTCGCGACCGGCAGTTGACAGTCAACAACTGCAAATGGAAAACTTTACTGTCGGCAGAAGCCCCCGGCACCGGCTTCACGGTGACCAGCCTGACGCTCCTGCCAACTCTCTTGGGGAACCCAGCTTGCCTGATGTCGTAAGGGAGGCGGCTGGCAGGTGAAGCAGGCAGCTTCGAGCAGAATTGAAGTCCCGGCCTCCGACACTACTCTGGCTGAGTTCTTGCAGGTGCGCGCAGCCACGTGCACGAAGCCGGGAGCAGCGCACACGGGGCTCCTCAGTTTACCGTGAGGAGGTTCAACCCGAGGGCGGAGAGCGCAACGTGTGGCTCTGCCACCCTGCCCGTGACGGTGGGCGCCACATGCAGGCAACGTGTGGCTCTCCCACCCTGCCCGTGACGGCGGGCGCCACATGCAGGCAACGTGTGGCTCTCCCACCCTGCCCGTGACGGCGGTCGCCACATGCAGGCAACGTGTGGCTCTCCCACCCTGCCCGTGACGGCGGGCGTCTCATGCAGGCAACGTGTGGCTCTGCCACCCTGCCCGTGACGGCGGTCGCCACATGCAGGCAACGTGTGGCTCTCCCACCCTGCCCGTGACGGCGGGCGCCACATGCAGGCAACGTGTGGCACTCCCACCCTGCCCGTGACGGCGGGCGTCTCATGCAGGCAACGTGTGGCTCTGCCACCCTGCCCGTGACGGCGGTCGCCACATGCAGGCAACGTGTGGCTCTGCCACCCTGCCCGTGACGGTGGGCGCCACATGCAGGCAACGTTTCCAGCACAGAGCACGAAAGCACTGCAATTGATGACTACCTGGCTTGAAGAGGACGGGTGCCTCCCAGAAAAGTTTCCCACGCCCTCACGTGACGCATCTCGCAACTGTGGTGTCGGCGCGATTTGCGTTCGCAATGGACAACGACCTCGTGCCTTGCCTTGTGTCCCGTCGCATTCACAACCTCTGGCGGCATCGCGTGTGGATGTGGGCTTCGCCTTGGTCACCGTGGCGCACGCACGTGGTAGGCGCACGTGGCAGGTGCATGTAGTACTTGCGCGTGGCAGGCACGTGGTAGGCGCATGTAGTAGGTGCACGTGGTAGGCACACGCACGTGGCGCAGGCACGTGGTAGGCACATGTAGTAGGTGCACGTGGCAGGCGCATGTAGTAGTTATTGTACGAAGCATGAGGCCCCCCACAGAGAGCACTGAATACAAGCAAGCAGAGGTCCCCCAGGCAATTATATATATTCAAATGTATTAATTGCCACCATCTGGCCTAAAACTAATCAGTCTCTCAGTGGCATGAGTGTCTGCTTCCCTCTCTGTTAGGTGGAGCAGGGCTCTGTCCGGTGCACGAAGCTTCTAGGCTAATTCTAGGCTCCCGAACTAGGCCTAGCAGCAACCAGGACTCCGGCTGGTTCCTAGAAGCTACTGTGAAGGATCTAGGCTCCCAAACATTTCATAACTTCCCCCGGAATCGTGCACTCTTCAGAGACACTGCCGCCCAATCTGCGAAGCAGCCGCTCACCGGACAGACCTAACAGGCACCCAAAGCCACATGTGAGAGGAGGGAATGTACGAAGGAGCGTGCCGTCACCTCAAGAGAGCTCCTTCACTGCCTCCGCGAACACTGCCGGAAGGATGAGCCGCTGCTCGTCGTCCAGCTCGCGGTACCTCTCGTAGCAGTCGGAATTCCAGTTCCCCTGCAGCTTGATGTAGATCCTGTCCACCTTCAGCCGCAGAGTTGCCGTGGCTTCGCCCCGCCGCAGCGAGTACCCGGCATACCTGGCCGGGTCCAGCCCCACCTGCCCCGCCAGCCTCTTCAGGCCCGCCACCAAGGCTGCATGCGTCATCGGCACCACAGCGCCCCGCTTGCCCCTCCCCTCCACCTGGAAGAGGGGCGCCTCCTCCGGCAGATCCCCTGTGGCCAACATGAGCCTCTGCAGCGCCTCCACCGGGCACAGCCGTGTCCCCGGCACCGCCGCTAGTGGCACCCAGTGGTACCTCTCCCCGCACTGGATCATCTTCGAGTGCCTCACCCGGATCTACACCACGTCTGCCGCCACCGCAAAGAGCACGTCCTCCCGCACCAGCGCTCCCCTGGCGTTCCACGCTTGGGTTTTCCCCACCGTCAGGTTGTCCTTGCGGAATAAGCCGTAGAAGCCCACCAAGGTGGTTGCCCACAGAGCCGTGCCCATGATCATCTCCAGGTCCGCCACCCTTGCCATGTCCCGCAGGTCCCGGAGCGTGGTGGGCATCACCGGCTACCGGCCGGTCCCATGTCCTGTGCACACCCTGCAGTGTTGCCGCCACCCAAAACTGGTGAGCCACCGGAGTCCACTCCACCCCATGGTGATGGAGAGATCTCAACCCCGCCAGGTAGGACTTGATTGTCCCGGGCTGCACGAACCACGCCGAGAACGCAATGAAGCGCGCCAGCGTGGCATCTGTCGCCGGGAGCAGCGGCTCCAAACATCCCAGGCACGCGAACCTCACACAGAACGTGAGGAAGGCCTTGACCCCCGTGTCCTAGGACCTCTGCGTGGACTCGGCGTACTGCCTGTCCTGGTAGCACTCCACTGCCGCCGCCAGCTCCTCTAGCAGCTCCTCTGCGCCCCGATCACACCCTGTCAGGCAACTCGACCGGCTCTATCGGCACGCGCATGATCAGCACATCCCACCGAATGGGCCCCCACTTCGAGCGCCCCTTCCCGTCCAACGCCGGCGCCGTGAAGCGCATCGTCCCCGACCGGAATTTGCGCACCGGCCGGAACACCTCCCGCATCCCCGACACCACCTCGTACGCCTCACCCCCCTCCCACACCGGCACCAGAAAGCAGACGCCAGTGTTCATGTGCTGCCAGCGCTTGCATAGCAGAAAGTTGACGAGGATGTCGTAGATCACCGAGAATGGGAGGTTCGTCCACGCGTTGAGGCCGTCAAAGCGCTGCTTCCTTGCGTCCTCCGCCGCGCTCCAACTCCGCACGTAGAAGGCGTTTGTTTGCCCTCGAGGATGCCACGCACGCATCCAGTGTGAACGGGCCGAACTCCTCGTTCATCTCCGCGAACAAGACTGAGGAGAACTGCCAATCGTCCCGATCCTGCAGCCAGAGGACCTCCTGCTTCCTCATCGCCCACCGCATGTGGAACTCCTTGAGCTTCAGCCGCGACCGCAAGTCGGTTGTCCTTCCAAGAGATGTACTTCGGGCGCACACGGATATCGTGTTGCGCGCATAGGTAGAAGATCCTCCGCAGCAATGGGATGTACTCCTCCGCCCCCCAGAACTTGTCCAGTCAAAGCACACTTGGTTGTCGATCCTCACCACCAGCGTCCAAACCGATAGCTTGTGCGCTGTCCACGGCGCCAGCGCCCACCACACCACGAAGAGCTCGAGGTAATCGATGAGGGACTTCGCCTTGCTCGTGAACGGGTAGAAGTCCCACTGCGGCATCGCCAGCAAGTCTTCCCACGAGACGAGGAAGTAGTCGGGATCGCGATGGCCATCCATCCCCAATCGGCCCGATGCGTTCGTCGCGAATGCGTCCTCGTGCACGTCCTCCTTGTGCAACACCACCTTGCGCCCGTTGTGGAACCTAATGAGACGCTCTACCACCTTCAGGTTATGCATGACGCACTTGCCCACCATCACGCCGCGACGAGCGCAAATACCTGCCGCGTGTAGAGCGACAATCCCCACACCACTTGGCTGCAAAAAGCAAGCAGCCCAAGCGGCAACTCCGGCTTCCTCCAGCGCAACGGGCCCGTCGCGGCCTCCACGCGCATCTCGTGCAGCTTGCTTGCCACCTGTTACACGCGCTCCTCATCGATCGACGCCGTGCAGCGCTCGCCCTCCGTGCTCAAAAGTACCCCAAGGAACTCCATAACGCGCGTCGGACCCTCACACTTAGCCCGGTTCACCTTGAAGCCCAGCATGGTCACGAACTTGATCATGAGGTCCATCATCTCCCAAGCCTCGGCCTCCGTGCGTGCGACCATCAAAAAGTCATCTAAATATCCAACGCACGGCACTCCTTGCGCGTGCATCCACGCCACGATCGCCCGCGTGTAGCGCATAACGCCCTGTTCCCAAAAGTCCATATATGTCCATACAGCGCACCCCGCGCCATTGGAAGCACCGCGCTACCCGGTACCGCGACGCCACCTGCTACGACATGTACACCTCCTCCAGATCCACCTTCACCATGTACATACTAGGCCGTAGCAGCGAATACGCGTCCTTCACCGACGTGACCTCGTCCTTCTGCCGCTGAATCCAGTCGTTGACGCCCACGAATGACGGTCGCGAGAAATCCCACACCGGGCGATACTTGAGCTTCCCCTTGCGGAGTCGCTCGACCATCCTCAGCGCTTACACGCCTCTCGGCAACCAGTCTCGCGCGCCAAAGATCCTCCCCGCGGCCATCACCTTCGCGAGCTCCTTGGTCATGGCCTCCTCGTGCTCCTCCCCCACGTAGTTCGGCACCACATATGGCTTGTCCGGCTCCTCGCCCGCAAAAGGGAATCCGAGTCCACATGCCGCGCCCTTCACCAGGACGGCCACGTCGGGCCAATCGTTGCGCGCCTCCGCCATCAAGTGGGCTCGCTCCGACATCCGCCGCACCTGCGCCCCCACACGGCGCACCTCATGCTGGAAACGCATGCACTCCTCCTCCGTCGTGCCGGTGCCGGCGAGGCCCCTCGCCCGGGCGCCTCTCACGATCGCTGCACGCAAAGCCGGCCATCTCGCCGACCTCGTCTCGGCCACCGCCGAGTAATGCTCACCGCAACCGCTCCCCGCCGGCAACAACGCCCCTCTCGCATCCCACACCGACGCAACCAGCAACCTCCGCAGCGTGCCCACCACGGCTCCTTGCCCTCCACCTGCATCTTCTGCGACGCACCTGCAGGCTCGGGCTCCCGATCGTCGCAGTCCATCACCGCATCCTCCGTGCGCTCCACCTCCGGCTCTGCAACGATCTCCCCTTCCGGCGCCCCCCGCGCCCCCTTGCCACCTTCCGGCTCCCCCGAGGGCGTGGCCTCCCCCGGGCTCCACCGCGACCCACATCATCCATGGGCGCCCGCCGGCGCCGTGCACTCGTGGCCCTCGTAGTGCACGTGCTTCTTGTCCCCGCATATGTAGCACTTGTGCCCGAACCTGCGGTTGGCCTTGTCACACCTCACTGCAAAGTTGTGGCTAAAGCACGCACCAGACTTCTTGCCATCTTTGGTCTGCTTCACGGGGGCCAGCTTCTGCTTGCCCCCCTTCGTCGCGTCCGCGTCCGGCTGCGCCACCGCCACCGCTGGATGCTTCCGTGGGTATTGGCTGGCTCCCCTCCCGAACCCCCTACCACCGCCGCCACTGCTTGCTTGCCCCTTTGCCTTGATGCCCTTGTTTGTACACCTCCCGATGCGCGGTGTAGCACACCAACTCGAAGGTGGTGGAGGCCTCCTTCTCTATCTTGCGGCAAAGGTACTCGTAGAACTTGCGAAGGTGATCCCACGCGTACTCCAAGGACATCAGCCGCATCCACTTCCTGAAGTGCACGAGTAAATCCCGGGCCTGCTCCGGCGCCGCGCACATCATGAGCGTGAAGGTCTCGTCCCGCTCGTTGAACGACCGGCAGTGCTTCGCCTTGGACTCCAGCACCAAGCCCCGCTTGGAGTCCAGCCACCACTCAACACCCCCCTCCTCGCCGTCCTCCACGGGGCGCGCGACCCGAATGTTCACTCCTTTCAGCGCCCCACCCGTGGGAAGGATGGGCCTGGCAGGAGCAGCGCTCTCATCTGAAGGCCTCGTGATGTCCTTGACGGAGAGGGTGCCGTCCAGCGCTTGACGCAACTCCTCGTCCCAGCGGCCCAAAGCTGGCCCTCGCCGCTGCCCGCTTGCGCTCGTCGTCATCGCTATCCTCGTCCCCCGACGCCCGCGAGGATTTCACCATGCGCCTCTTCCTTCCCTTCACGACGGCCACTGCCCAATCCTCATCAAACTTGGGCTGGCTGACCCCCGGCACCCCTGCCAGTGCCCGCTGCATCCCACTGAGCTCCTTCAGCACCATCTCGATGTACTCGTAAAGGTGCCGAACCCGCACCCGGTCCGGCAGCTCCTCTAGCCCGCACTGATCCAGCCTGCATTTGGGAAACTTCTCCTCTCTCGATCTTGAGAGCTCACACCTCCAACCGTCCAGCCGGTTTCCGCCCGAAGATGTGCTTCACCCGCGCCAGATCCGCTGCCTGCTGCGCCGCAGCCACCCTGATCTCGAGGATCACCCGCTCGCAGTCCGTCCACGTCCAATTCAGCCTCTTCCCCATCGACTGCTTGGACACCTCCCGCAGTGACTTTGGCGGTGTCACCGGCATACCACTGCCGCCCCCCTTGCCACTCGCATCACGCTCCTCGAGTGCCACGTTCACCACTGCCGCTCCCCTTGCCACTCGCGTCACGCTCCTCGAGTGCCACGTTCACCGCTACCGCCCCCCTTGCCACTCGCGTCACGCTCCTCGAGTGCCACGTTCACCGCTGCCGCCCCCCTTGCCACTCGCGTCACGCTCCTCGAGTGCCACGTTCACCGCTGCCGCCCCCCTTGCCACTCGCGTCACGCTCCTCGAGTGCCACGTTCACCGCTGCCGCCACCATTCGCTGCACCTCGTCATCCGAGTGCCGCCCCCGCTTGGGGGAAGATCCTCCCGATCCTGAGCTGCGACTGCCGTTCGGAGACGGCTGCGTAGCCATCCGCAGTGCCTGCTGCATGTCCTGCGCTGCCGTGGCCCACGCCAACGCACGGCGGCGCTCCTTCGCTGCTTCCCCGCGCAGCTTCTCCCACCTGTCCCCTGGCTCCCCCAGCTGCCACTCACCTCTCACCACGTGCCTGCAGTTCGTGAGCAGGTCCACCTCCACCAGATCCTCCGTGGGGCCCTCCAGCTCCTCTGGCAGGTCCTCCAAGATCGCCTCCTCCAGCCTCTGGAACTCGATCAGGATGTTGTCCTTTATCCCCCAACACTTCCACTTTCGTTGTTGGCGTGGACGGTTGCGCCAGCACCACCAGCCACTCCACCGCTGCGACCCTCGCCTTGGTCCCCCAGATCGCCGCGCGCCGGTACTACCCCAGCGTCTTGTTCACCTCCGGCGACGACATCCGTCGCCCCCCTTCTCCTCCTTGCCGCCCGCTCATTTCCGCTAATCGCACTGCTCAGCCCGTGAGTTTCCCCTCTGCCCACTGGAAACCAAGCACTGGCCGCGTCCGCTTCCCACCCCTCCTCCGCGCAATCTCCACAAACGTCGAAAACGCGAAAGGTCTGCCCGTCTCGA
This sequence comes from Cymbomonas tetramitiformis, assembly GCA_001247695.2. NCBI lineage: Eukaryota > Viridiplantae > Chlorophyta > Pyramimonadophyceae > Pyramimonadales > Pyramimonadaceae > Cymbomonas > Cymbomonas tetramitiformis. The sequence continues at coordinate 3,820 of LGRX02026671.1, read as the reverse complement.
CGAAGTCGCTGCGTGAAGACTGAGATCGGCTCCCAAAACTGCCACTTCGCGCACGCAAACCTCAAAGTCTTCCCAGCAACCGTCGCACGGTACAGTCAAGTCCGCTTCTCGCACCTCCAGCGTGATCAGTGGTAGCCGTGCTTCCGGAAAACGTAACCCGCGTACGGAAAGCGGGGATCCCAGTAAGGGCAGTTGAACCTGCAGCTGCAAGGCACGAAAACTGGGTGCGTCCAGTCCCTCCTGTCAGTACAATCTTACAACAACGTGTGCACGCCCGTGATGTCCGTTTGCGTGCTCGCGTCCTTTTCTAACGGCTGGCCGTACGATCCCCTCGGCCCAGCTTTCAACGTTCCAGACATCCACGCATATAGCAGGCAAAAAATATGCCTAGCGTCCGCAAAAGCAAAGAATGTGCGAAAAGCTTCGGAATCTCAAAAAAGAGAGGGAAACAGTGATGGGGCGTTGCTCCTGAGGCTGAGATTCCGAAAAACTGCTTGGCCCCTCATGAGACAGCTCTTAACGAATTTCTCGCGCCCAAGCGCCAGACGTCATCGATCTACCCCGATCGATGACCTTCCCCTGTCTCGATGCCACAGAATCCGGTGTGGCACCCTTCTCCCGAGACTGATCCAGCGACCCTATTCTTAGGGTTCGCGCGCACTGCTTCTACAATAACCAAAATTATTATTTTCCAAATAATAATTGACTAGTGTACGTGGCAGGCCCATGTAGTAGGTGCATGTGGTAGGCGCGCAAGTGGCAGGCGCATGTAGTAGGTGCACGTGGCAGGCACATGTAGTAGGTGCACGTGGCAGGTGCACGTGGTAGGCCCGGATGTTAGGGTTTAAAAGATGCGGCCAAATTGGGGTATGCTTGCTTGCGCGCACTTTGAGCGAAGAGCCCAAAGTGATGAATGGCGTCCTCCGTTCCTCCTCGGCCATTCCTCTGGCATTCGCATCATACAAGTATCGAGCGCTGCCTTTCCGGACTGTCACATCCCCTTTCATCACCACTCTCCTGGTGCCTGCGGACACCGTGCGATTGCTGAGAGTACAGGCTGAGCGCCCTCGATCGGATGTGGCCATCCCTTGGCAAAATGATCCTACACTTGTAAGGGGAGCTGAGCGTTGACGACGCGGCTGTGTGGTTTCCAGCATTTGCACGGTGGAAGCCATGGCAGTTTTGGAAGGGCCGAATGGGCGCTCTGTTGCGGGTAAAGAGCGATTGCTCGAGATGGGCTTGAAGTAAGTGCCCTGCCCGGATCTCTTGTTGCTTCTCGTGGCATTCATGCCTCTGCGGTAGATTTGCCAAAGCGGTGCACACTTGCAGGGTCTAAACTATCTTAAATGTTTTAGGGCACACACCGTGTGGCGGTATTTCGGTGTTTCGGCCATTTTTTATCAATCCGCGTAGCACGCGCTAGAGGGGGAATGCTATGCTCGCTTGTTGTTAAGTGTTGGAAGTACCCTGTGCCCTTGCGCGTTTTGTCGGGTTTTGTCCCCAAGCACCTGGTGAGTGTGGTGTTATCTAATGTGGTCCCGCTCTGAAGGAAGCATGGTGAACGATGGTGGGTACTGTGGTCGGATGAGTCAGAAAGCCGTGGGTGGACGCTCTTCAAGCAAAGTTGCAGCAAAGGAGGGTGAGGCAACACGTTCCATGAGTTGGAAGGCGTGGACATGCAAACAGTTCCACTAGTTGTGTGCAATAAGCCACTTGTTTGGGGATCGTATCTTCGATGTCATATCCGAGTACACATGTGAAAGAACTCTAAAGAAATCGCCTGAACAGTCGGATGCATATGATGAGTGCTGCGCAGGGCGACGAAGGAGTGTCGTAGGTCCCTTAAGTTCGGCTTGGTTTGTTTATCGTCCATCTTTGTGATCCTGGAGCGGGGATGCCGCAAGTCTCCTCTAGAATGTTAGCAAATTTGTTGGGCACATTATGGGTATACAGCATAAGGCTTTGTTTACGATAGATTTTTTTATATACGTTTCCCATCTGCCTTGTGAACTCTGAGAAGAAGCAAGGTGGAACTTTACTGCTGTATTCTTAAGAATAAATCATATGAAAGGGAGGGAAGGATAGGTACGTATGGCTTCGATCACAGGACAAATAAAAGTGTAGAACGTCTAATAGACCACGGCGGATAGTAAGTGTGAAGCGCCTCAAGTGAATGACCACGGAAAAGCAGAATAACAACAACATCTCAGAGATTCATTGCGAGAAAAGAAAAGTTTACTCGGTGACCATGGGAGGGAAGGGGGAAATCCCTGGTCTTTATGGGTGCGCGCGCGCGACCCACCTCGCGCACTTTCAAACATATTCTAGGGAGCCTACGTGACATGCCTGCATCCGTGAATAACATGTTTGGGCGCCGTGTGCTTACCATGCCCGTGTGCTCATGCTTCGTGATTCATAACCTGTACTATCTTTGTGGCTGCCTCTTCAAGGTGTGCAGTTATCGAGATCATCCAATACGTCTGCACTTCCATGCGGTGCTTGTAAACTAGGTGCTAGCTTGCCCAATATATCCGATATGCAGTGCACGTAGATATGAGATTCAGCGTCTGGTAGGTTATAACGGGCTCTGATTGCCCAGTCTAGTACTTTTGAGTCACTTCACCCTATCTCGTCTCTGTGTCATCGGACATTGTAACCTAACAACATAAAATCTAGATCATCACCATAGCATATGTGTCCAGTGTTGCATGCCTAATTGTCTTGTTCTACATCGATCATCTCGGAGATTTCCTGGAGCATGCTCACCCCTCAGTGCGATATTTGTTATTGTACCTAAAAACAGCAGCCTGGCGACGAAATGGTGACTGGCAAGCAATACGATCCATAGCCTGGGAAATTAGGCTAAATGGCGATGAAAGTTGGAGAAGGTCGGCTGAAATGTCGCATGCGGCGGGCATAGCCTGCATTTAGGCCGAGAATTTGACCCAGATTGCAACCTAAAAATATTTTCTATGGCACTGCACTGGGGCTCACCCTCGATACTCTTGCAAGTTTGGCCCAACCACCTTTCTTATTTGCGGTGTAGGAGGCTACCACTCCAGTTTCTTCACTTCTTTACACTTTCGGGTTTATCTTATACTAACTCTCAAAAGACCGCACGAGGTATGATTTCGATACTACTGCGGTCAACTATCCGGAATATGCTTTCAATATTCACTTCAAGGTATGCCTTCAATGTATGCTTTCAATACAATTATACGGCTGTTACGGTTTCGTACTTATGTTACTTTTTTACTCAGTTCAGTTCTCTTCTCCGAAGCTGGCTGCCATAGAGTTCTTAAGCATCATGAAACTCAACTCGGAACTCAACTGTACTAAGTACTCCGTACAGCGATCTAGGCACCTCACACCAACATCATTCAGATCGGTCCTACTGTACTCCGTACTGAGTACTTTTATAGTTGTAGTTGCTTTTTGTACTTAACCGTTTTCTTAGCCCTTTTACTTGCGTCTCTGGCCCTTGTGCTTGCCTCCTAGCACAACTCCCCCCCCTTAGGGAAGGTCACGTCCACGCTGACCACGTCGGACCGGTGAAGTTTTTATACAGATCTTCTACTGTTGCTCAGGATGATTATACAGGTCTCAGCCGCCTGTTGTCTGGGATGACATTACACTTCCCATGACACACACCGCAATAAGGAGATCAACCTCTTAAGCACAAGGGTCGGCCTCTCACCGGTCTGCCATCTGCACTACCAGGCTCCCCCAAGGCTCGAGATCTCACATCCATTACCACGCTCAAGGTTTCAAACCTTCCAACACGGCACACCACAGGTGATGACAATAGGTTTGCCAATTA
>LGRX02026669.1:0-14496 GCA_001247695.2 Cymbomonas tetramitiformis | reverse complement strand
GCGGCGCGCTCTCTCCCCCCCAAAAGAAAAGCGGTCCGCTCCCGGACGCTTCACTCTCGGTGGCCCTAAGGGGAGGGCGCGGGTGAGCACCTCGGCGTGCTCACCTCGTGGCGACACGCATGCAAGGGTGGGCCTCCTCGCACGCGCGTGACGATGCGTCCCGTCGAGACGGGTGCGCTCGCCCGGAGCTTGGGGCTCGCCGGCCTCATCAGCACCCCAAGTGTGGGTGCCGCGCTCCGCGCTCGGCGGCGGGGCATGCGTTCGCGGTGTGCTGCTCCCAGGCACGCGCATCAACCTCTGCAAGGAGGCCCGATGCGCCTGGACGCGGTGCACACGCTGCGCGCTACCCCAGGCACCATGCGTCTGGTGTGCCTGGCGGGGCAGCGGCGCGTCACGCAACCCGAGACAGCGCAGCGAGAGCTGCTGCCTCATGGCGGTGCGCCTGGCGCGCTCGCGGTGGCTGCCATCTGCCACTCGCGGCGCGCTCTCTCTCCCCCAAAGAAAAGCGGTCCGCTCCCGGACGCCTCACTCTCGGTGGCCCTAAGGGGAGGGCGCGGGTGAGCACCTCGGTGTGCTCACCTCGTGGCGACACGCATGCAAGGGTGGGCCTCCTTGCAGGCGCGTGGCGATGCGTCCCGTCGAGACGGGTGCACTCGCCGGAGCTTGGGGCTCGCCGGCCTTATCAGCACCCCGAGTGTGGGTGCCGCGCTCCGCGCTCGGCGGCGGGGCATGCGTGCGCGGTGTGCTGCTCCCAGGCACGCGCATCAACCTCTGCAAGGAGGCCTGATGCGCCTGGACGCGGTGCACACGCTGCGCGCTACCCCCAGGCACCATGCGTCTGGTGTGCCTGGCGGGGCAGCGGCGCGTCACGCAGCCCGAGACAGCACAGCGAGAGCTGCTGCCTCATGGCGGTGCGCCCTGGGCGCTCGCGGTGGCTGCCATCTGCCACTCGCGGCGCGCTCTCTCTCCCCCAAAAGAAATGCGGTCCGCTCCCGGACGCTTCGCTCTCGGTGGCCCTAAGGGGAGGGCGCGGGTGAGCACCTCGGTGTGCTCACCTCGTGGCGACACGCATGCAAGGGTGGGCCTCCTTGCAGGCGCGTGGCGATGCGTCCCGCCGAGACGGGTGCACTCGCCCGGAGCTTGGACGCGGCGCACACGCTGCGCGCTTGGCGCGCTCGCGGTGGCTGCCATCTGCCACTCGCGGCGCGCTCTCTCCCCCCCAAAAGAAAAGCGGTCCGCTCCCGGACGCTTCACTCTCGGTGGCCCTAAGGGAGGGCGCGGGTGAGCACCTCGGTGTGCTCACCTCGTGGCGACACGCATGCAAGGGTGGGCCTCCTTGCAGGCGCGTGGCGATGCGTCCCGTCGAGACGGGTGCGCTCGCCCGGAGCTTGGGGCTCGCCGGCCTCATCAGCACCCCGAGTGTGGGTGCCGCGCTCCGCGCTCGGCGGCGGGGCATGCGTTCGCGGTGTGCTGCTCCCAGGCACGCGCATCAACCTGTGCAAGGAGGCCCAATGCGCCTGGACGCGGTGCACACGCTGCGCGCTACCCCCAGGCACCATGCGTCTGGTGTGCCTGGCGGGGCAGCGGCGCGTCACGCAGCCCGAGACAGCACAGCGAGAGCTGCTGCCTCATGGCGGTGCGCCTGGCGCGCTCGCGGTGGCTGCCATCCGCCACTCGCGGCGCGCTCTCTCCCCCCCAAAAGAAAAGCGGTCCGCTCCCGGACGCTTCACTCTCGGTGGCCCTAAGGGGAGGGCGCGGGTGAGCACCTCGGTGTGCTCACCTCGTGGCGACACGCATGCAAGGGTGGGCCTCCTTGCAGGCGCGTGGCGATGCGTCCCGTCGAGACGGGTGCACTCGCCCGGAGCTTGGGGCTCGCTGGCCTCATCAGCACCCCGAGTGTGGGTGCCGCGCTCCGCGCTCGGCGGCGGGGCATGCGTGCGCGGTGAGCCGCTCCCAGGCACGCGCATCAACCTCTGCAAGGAGGCCCGATGCGCCCGATGGCAAAAATAATGCCGCCGCAGCGCTACTCCCGCACCATGCGTTCTGGTGTGCTCCGGCGGGGCAGCGGCGCGTCACGCATCGAGACAAAGACAGCGAGAGCTGTCGCCTCATGGCGGTGCGCCTGGCGCGCTCGCGGTGGCCGCCACCGCCACTGCGGCGCGCCTTTCTCCCCCAAAAGAAAAGCGGTGGTCCGCTCCCGGACGCTTCACCTCGGTGGCCCTAAGGGAGGCGTGCGACACCCTCGGTGTGCTCACCTGTGGCGACACGTATGCAAGGGTGGACCTCCTTGCACGCGCGTGACGATGCGTCCCGTCGAGACGGGTGCACTCGCCCGGAGCTTGGGGCTCGCCGGCCTCATCAGCACCCCGAGTGTGGGTGCGCCGCGCTCCGCGCTCGGCGGCGGGGCATGCGTGCGCGGTGTGCTGCTCCCAGGCACGCGCATCAACCTCTGCAAGGAGGCCCGATGCGCCTGGACGCGGTGCACACGTTGCGCGCTACCCCCAGGCACCATGCGTCTGGTGTGCCTGGCGGGGCAGCGGCGCGTCACGCAGCCCGAGACAGCACAGCGAGAGCTGCTGCCTCATGGCGGTGCGCCTGGCGCGCTCGCGGTGGCTGCCATCTGCCACTCGCGGCGCGCTCTCTCCCCCCCAAAAGAAAAGCGGTCCGCTCCCGGACGCTTCACTCTCGGTGGCCCTAAGGGGAGGGCGCGGGTGAGCACCTCGGTGTGCTCACCTCGTGGCGACACGCATGCAAGGGTGGACCTCCTTGCACGCGCGTGACGATGCGTCCCGTCGAGACGGGTGCACTCGCCTGGAGCTTGGGGCTCGCCGGCCTCATCAGCACCCCGAGTGTGGGTGCCGCGCTCCGCGCTCGGCGGCGGGGCATGCGTGCGCGGTGTGCTGCTCCCAGGCACGCGCATCAACCTCTGCAAGGAGGCCCGATGCGCCTGGACGCGGTGCACACGCTGCGCGCTACTCCCAGGCACCATGCGTCTGGTGTGCCTGGCGGGGCAGCGGCGCGTCACGCAGCCCGAGACAGCACAGCGAGAGCTGCTGCCTCATGGCGGTGCGCCTGGCGCGCTCGCGGTGGCTGCCATCTGCCACTCGCGGCGCGCTCTCTCCCCCCCAAAAGAAAAGCGGTCCGCTCCCGGACGCTACTCTCTCGGTGGCCCTAAGGGAGGGCGCGGGTGAGCACCTCGGTGTGCTCACCTCGTGGCGACACGCATGCAAGGGTGGGCCTCCTTGCAGGCGCGTGGCGATGCGTCCCGTCGAGACGGGTGCACTCGCCCGGAGCTTGGGGCTCGCCGGCCTCATCAGCACCCCGAGTGTGGGTGCCGCGCTCCGCGCTCGGCGGCGGGGCATGCGTGCGCGGTGTGCTGCTCCCAGGCACGCGCATCAACCTCTGCAAGGAGGCCCGATGCGCCTGGACGCGGTGCACACGCTGCGCGCTACCCCCAGGCACCATGCGTCTGGTGTGCCTGGCGGGGCAGCGGCGCGTCACGCAGCCCGAGACAGCACAGCGAGAGCTGCTGCCTCATGGCGGTGCGCCCTGGCGCGCTCGCGGTGGCTGCCATCTGCCACTCGCGGCGCGCTCTCTCCCCCCCAAAAGAAAAGCGGTCCGCTCCCGGACGCTTCACTCTCGGTGGCCCTAAGGGGAGGGCGCGGGTGAGCACCTCGGTGTGCTCACCTCGTGGCGACACGCATGCAAGGGTGGGCCTCCTTGCAGGCGCGTGGCGATGCGTCCCGTCGAGACGGGTGCACTCGCCCGGAGCTTGGGGCTCGCCGGCCTCATCAGCACCCCGAGTGTGGGTGCCGCGCTCCGCGCTCGGCGGCGGGGCATGCGTGCGCGGTGTGCTGCTCCCAGGCACGCGCATCAACCTCTGCAAGGAGGCCCGATGCGCCTGGACGCGGTGCACACGCCGCGCGCTACTCCCAGGCACCATGCGTCTGGTGTGCCTGGCGGGGCAGCGGCGCGTCACGCAGCCCGAGACAGCACAGCGAGAGCTGCTGCCTCATGGCGGTGCGCCTGGCGCGCTCGCGGTGGCTGCCATCTGCCACTCGCGGCGCGCTCTCTCCCCCCCAAAAGAAAAGCGGTCCGCTCCCGGACGCTTCACTCTCGGTGGCCCTAAGGGGAGGGCGCGGGTGAGCACCTCGGTGTGCTCACCTCGTGGCGACACGCATGCAAGGGTGGGCCTCCTTGCACGCGCGTGGCGATGCGTCCCGTCGAGACGGGTGCACTCGCCCGGAGCTTGGGGCTCGCCGGCCTCATCAGCACCCCGAGTGTGGGTGCCGCGCTCCGCGCTCGGCGGCGGGGCATGCGTGCGCGGTGTGCTGCTCCCAGGCACGCGCATCAACCTCTGCAAGGAGGCCCGATGCGCCTGGACGCGGTGCACACGCTGCGCGCTACTCCCAGGCACCATGCGTCTGGTGTGCCTGGCGGGGCAGCGGCGCGTCACGCAACCCGAGACACCACAGCGAGAGCTGCTACCTCATGGCGGTGCGCCTGGCGCGCTCGCGGTGGCTGCCATCTGCCACTCGCGGCGCGCTCTCTCCCCCCCAAAAGAAAAGCGGTCCGCTCCCGGACGCTTCACTCTCGGTGGCCCTAAGGGGAGGGCGCGGGTGACACTTAAACCGACAGACTGTTTATGCCTTCTAAGGGCAACCAAAAACTTGCTAAACTCTTGCTTAACTAAGTCATCTACGTCAAACTGTTGAAAGAAAAAAGAGCTATGAGGAATAGTGAAATGCCAATTACATTTGACCTTGAAGTCATGTAATGATAAAACAGAAAATGAATCTTCAAACGACCTAATGTAACACAACGCAAAAGAGTACGTAGGCTGTTCAACATCAAAAAGAAACTCGATGGAGGGAATCCAAAACCATAACGCATTCTTCAGTAGGCAGGATGCGGGAAAGTTCTCTCCATTCTGAAAAGAATAGCATAATAATAGTTATTCGCAAGAATTCAAGCACACAGTATCTAACTCTAAGCTACTACCGCTAAATCCTAATTAATCCTTATAAATCCTTCTTATCTGCAGCACAAAATAGCAGTTCTAAGAAATAAATAGCCAATCAACGTTAAACCGTTAAACATGAAAACTAACACGGGGGACAACAGGAACTGAACAGCAACAATGACTGCAGCAAAAATAACAGTTAACATTTAGCACATCGTCGAAAGGAACCAACCATCGAGAGAACACAGAATTTCAGAACAGAAAACATTACAAACAAATAATTTACAAAGAACTCGACAGCAAAATACGCATTAACAGAAACACGTAACAGAAACACATACACATTTACATCGCCCAAGGTCTTGAATGCCTTGGGAAAGGGTACCTCAACATTCGTAATCAACGTTTCATATTGACACAATTGAACATACTGAATGGCACGAGATGAGCTAACAAAAGCCAGCCCATCATCATGCCAGTGGATATGAGAAGCAAATCAAGAGCAAGGCGGGGCCGTGACAAGATACCACAAACGCATAAACATCCTCAACCCAAATGCAAAACAACATGTAAAGATGGTACGACGGGCGACAGAGCATCACCAAAACAACAATAGTTGTTCGTCCCATGATAACGGGGTAAGCGAACGTTACTGGCATGCCCCCCAAAAGGTTCACGGTCGATGCTTGGGACCCGTCGGGCCATGGTTATGGTTATGCCATGAACACGTCCCCCGGCATGAAAACAATTGAACATACACATAACAATTGAAAAAAACATACTACAAACATCGACAACTGAAACGCCGGATCTGATACAACAATCTCCAGACGAATACAGAATACAAAATAAACAGCAAACATACACTTAAGAAAACTCAACAGTAAAATACGCATTACAGAAACACATACACTTGAGAAAAGTCAACAGCAAAATACACATGACAGAAACACATACCCATTTACATCGCCCAAGGTCTTAAATGCCTTGGGAAAGGGTACCTGCGACATTCACTACAGCAAGGGGTCCTTGGGTCCCGTCCCATCCGTAATACATCGTCGTTGAGAAAGATGTTGACTGTAAGCTAGCAGGCAAGCATTTACCGGGTGGTGCCCGCCGGTTCTCGGGTCCGGTCCCTTGATGGAGTTCTGGATGTAGATGGCGTGCAGGAATTCACAGAAGTTACACACAAAGGAAGGATGCGCACCAAAAAGTCGGTCTACGGTGGGTTGTCGTGGAGAGGAATGAAGAAAACTTTTCCGGCACGGCCGTCGTTGGTGGGGTACCTGCGAACGCAACCCCGCATGCACTCACACATAAGTATGGACCTAAAATTGGAGCTGAGCAAAAATCATGTTTTAGCAGCAACCACGCAGAGCACAGCACGCAAATACGCAGTGGGGGAGGGACGCACGTTTGCAGTGTGACTTCTTTGCCAGTTGCTGCGGTTATGTATTGCATGCCGCCATATCGATATGAGTTTAAAATGCCGCAGGGTTTACTGTCACAGGATAGCGTAACATGTCATGCCTAACATGTCACGCATTACATGTAATGCATTACATGTAATGCGCAACATGTCATGCGTGACATGACAGCGTTACAGATTTGCGAAATAGCATACAAATATATGTGGGCAATTCCGAATTCGACTGTATCGTCCGACGTGGCTCGCGCGTCTGTCTTCGATCGAGACTATTTTACTGTGTCACGGGATAGCGTAACATGTCATGCGTAACATGTCATGCATTACATGTAATGCGCGACATGCCATGCCATGCGTAACATGTCATGCGTAACATGTCATGCGTGACATGACAAGCGTTACAGATTTGGCAAATAGCATACAATCATATATGGGCAATTCGACTGTATCGTCCGACGTGGCTCGCGCGTCTGTCTTCGATCGAGACTATTTTACTGTGTCACGGGATAGCGTAACATGTCATGCGTAACATGTCATGCATTACATGTAATGCGCGACATGCCATGCGTAACATGTCATGCGTAACATGACAAGCGTTACAGATTTGGCAAATAGCATACATATAATATGGGCAATTCGACTGTATCGTCCGACGTGGCTCGCGCGTCTGTCTTTTGATCAACGTAGTTAGGTGCCCCCCCTCGCGCCTAACGGGCGTCGGAACGCCGAACGGAGCGAGGGGGGGCCAATACTATCTGCCCGCATAATAACAATGTTGCACATCCCCGATCATAAAGCATGAGCTATGATCCATCCCCCAAGCCCCTCGGTTGTACTATCGATTTCGTCATCGTCTTGAAGTGTTGTTCTCGTAAAGGTCATGCGCTGCCTCACTTTGGCGTATAAACTTTCTTCAGCGGTTACCGGGTTGAAATAGGAGCGACCAGAGCGCAAATCGCTATCAACAATTAGTATTACGCGTGCAGCCAGCCCGCAAGTCTTGCATACAGTACATCGGGGAAAGGATTTAGAATTATATTGGTTGCCAGCGAGTTTGATAAGCTATCGATAGCCCACACCCCTGCGTTTGACAGGTCATCATAACGGAGCAACACACTAATGTCCACCGACGGAACAGCGGGCACGTGTAGCATGGAAACGAATGGCGAACAAGTATTATCGCCACGTCGAATCTGCCATTCCAACACGGGAAGTGAAGATGTTCTAGCCGGATTGGGATAGTCGAATTGAACCGCACATGTAAGGCATATTCGTGGATGGACTTGGGCAGTGACGTTAACAGCATGGTGTCGAGCGCGAACATTTTCAGGTGCTCCGCAATTAACTTCGGAGACATGCACATTCCGTGAGGTGCCACCAGTTCAGGATACTTTTGATGGTAAATGCTCTGTAGGCGTAGCAGGAAGACGTGGCCTCGATTAATTAAAAGATTAAGGTTGGCGTCCTCCTCTCCTCCATGACAAAAATATAGGCGGTAAGAAGAGAACGGGTGATGGCGTTGCCGCAAGGGACTAGCCCAACACTTAGCGCGGGTTGCGCACGCTCGATTATTATTTCGTTGGACCGTACGCAGGCACATCTTATTCGGCACAGATTCCCGAGATACATACATAACGGTTCATTGGAATGATCAGGCCTGAAAGGAATTTCCCGAAATATTTTTAACAAGACGTTGTAGTTCGGAAGATACATTATGTGTTGACAAAACGACGTGTATCAATTACTTCAACCTCCTAAATATCCGGATGAGGAGGAGGTGGTGGGACGGTTCTTGTCATATTCTTGCTATACATAAGTAATATATCATTGTGAAGCTTGGGCGCAAGGTCCGGCCCCCTGACTCACGTGTAATAATCGTATACGATTATTAAGCTTATTGGGCGCTAGGTACGGCCCCCTGACTCACGTGTGACAATCGTATACGATTTTGAAGCGTGGGCGCTAGGTCAGGCCCTCTGACTCACCTGTGACAGCCATTGTCGATTGTGAAGGCTGGTCCATAAGTTAGCCCACATTATGACACCAGCTATAAAAAATTAAAAGAAAACTATAGACCACACATCTGGAACATTCATGGACCGGAGCCGCCTTTGCCTCATATGTGCATTGGACCGACAAATTTTCTTTGAAGCGATTCTCCAAACAGTGTGTATTGTTTTTTTTTCTTCTTTACGGCCCGCAATCAGCAAATCCACTGGCCCGCTTTCGGCCAATACGGCCAATCACCAAAATTGTCCGCGAAAATTTAATTTTAAGTATGATGATATTGTAAAAATCGCATAATTTTGCATAATTTTGGGGTAATTTGCATATCCAACGTCACAGCCCGCATCCACATATTCCATCGGTTCGCATGCGGCCCGGAGTGGTGAGCTACGGCCCCGGGCCGGCCCGCCACGGTAAGCAATATAACGACCATATCGCAAAAATGAGACACGCAGGTGTCTCATTATATTCTCATTTTTTAAAAAGTTATGATAACGAGGTTTTTTTTATATGACTAGATAGCATTTGGAGAGTAGATAATGACACGTTATTTCAAAATTTGAAATTTTAGGGTATAGCCCGAAATTTGGGGTTTCCAGGCGATTTTTCGCCCCGTTTCGGGCGGTGCTCAGGTGTCAATCGGCGGAAGTTATGATAACGAGGTTTTTTTTATATGACTAGATAGCATTTGGAGAGTAGATAATGATACGTTATTTCAAAATTTGAAATTTTAGGGTATAGCCCGAAATTTGGGGTTTCCAGGCGATTTTTCGCCCCGTTTCGGGCGGTGCTCAGGTGTCAATCGGCGGAAGTTATGATAACGAGGTTTTTTTTATATGACTAGATAGCATTTGGAGAGTAGATAATGACACGTTATTCAAAAATTTGAAATTTTAGAGTATAGCCCGAAATTTGGGGTTTCCAGGCGATTTGTCACCGTGATTCGGGTGGTGCTCAAGCGCCATTTGTTGAAAGTGGTGATAATGACGATGTTTTCATATTGGATACGTCAAAGTCATTCCAAACAAACTGAGTCTGAAGAAACTTTTGTTCATATCTTACATACACCCCGAGAATGGGAGGCTTTAATGTTAAAAGCGGTGGCACCAACCTTAAATCTAGGGGGTGTAGGTCTGCACGAGACTGTAACTGTGTGCGTAGCACAAAAAAACAACAAAAACCAACAAAAGGCACGAAGAATGCTACCAGATAAGACGTTGGTGCTATGAAAATATACAGTCTTTATTTGAACAGTCAAAGCACCCAGGGTTAGGGGTTTTCTTGCGGGCGCGGTATTATTCATTGTACAGGCCGGTACATACGATGGCAGTGCAGGTGCGATCTCTCAGTTCGTTTGCTGGCTGGCTTATTAAGCATACCTACCTATTTGCTAACAGACATGTACAGGTCAAACGTTTGCACAATCACCTTGGCGCGCAGAACTTGTTCAGACACTTCCAGGTGCTGGGCGAGCTCCTTGTACCCGTTGTACTGTGCGATCGCCGACCGTTTCTTGTCCGTGTCCTCGCACTTCAAGTCTGTCCAGAGGCTTTCTCCTATCTTCTCAGCGTCAGCTTTCGCCGCCGGGGTGAGGTCGAACTGACCTGGCCACTGCGGACCTGGTCGTGGTGGAGAAGCGAACATCGCCGGTCGTGATGGAGGAGAGGCTCCCGGGACTTTGGAGCCCGTTGGCGTCGTTAAAGCAGGTGACCCTCCTCCTGCGCCGAGCGCTGGCGCTCCCGGGTAAAAGCCTCCTCCGCCCAGTTGGAACATTTGGGCGAACGGGCCTGCTGCTGTTACTGCCTGTTACCGGTGACGTACCAACCGCCCCCCCCCACACCAGTTACAAGTTCCGTGTCTTTCAATCTGGACCTCAAGCCAGAGTTCCCTCCTCCACAATAAACACAAACAACTTGAACGTAACAACTAGCTCCTACCTGCACGGCTGTCTTCAGGATCTCCCTCATCGCTGCAGCCTCCGAGGCGTGGTGATTGTTAATCTCCTTCAAGGTGTCCGCGTTCTTCTCTAGCATCCTCTGTTGGGCCAGTGCATTATTTTCGAGCATCTTCGCCTGGGCCTCGTGGGCCATTTTCGCAGTCTCGGCAGAGGTCCTTTGGAAAGACTCCTGTGCCTCCTTCAAAAGCGAGTCCCGAGAAGTAAGCGCCTTCGTGTTCTCCTCCAGCAAAGCCTGTTGCGCCTTCGTGTTCTCCTCCAGCAAGACCTGCTGCCCTGACCAGAATGAACCCAATGTTGTCTGGTGCTCCTTGGCACGAGTCTCCTCCCGTTGCTTCCCCTCGGCCATCTGCATCTGCAGGGCTTCAGCGTGCTTCGTCGTAAGGAGCTCCACTGTCTTACGGCTTTCGTCTCGCTCGGCAGACAGGGCCGAAGCCAGCTGTTTTTCCCCACGCAGACGTTCATCCTCCACCTTCTTCTGCATCTCTTCTCGAAGGCTCGCCAGTGTCTCATCCGCCTTCTTCTTCTCGGCCTCCACTGCTTCCTTGGCCTTCTTCAGCTCATTAAGGTCCCGCTCGCTTTCTTCACGTTTCCGCTTGTCACCGACGCTCTGCAGCCTCCGCGTCTCGTCGTTCACCGACACCGCGAGCAAGGCACTCCTCAACTCCCCCTCTTTCACGTTCTGCGGAGGTCCGTCCATGCGTAACAAAACATCGGTCAGTACGTACCAAGCTGTAACAAAACAAACAGACGATTGTAACTCAAGCAAAACTCCGTACTCACCTGCTTAGCCACATGCATGGCAACTGCTTCCGGCGGAGGCTGCTTCTTCCCCCCTCGCCGTCCGACGTCGCCCATGTCTTCGTCGCTGCTGTCATCCTCTTCGGCAAGATCCATAGGTACACGCACTACCGGGGCTTTGCCCTTCCCGCCTGGGATAGGGGGCGTGGTCTTCAGGGTGGAAGGCGCCTTCCGCGAGCTTCCAGTCGGGAAATCCTCATACACGGCGGTTTGGCCCTTGTTGCCTAAGATGATCTTCCCCACTACTCGCGCAGGGGCGTTTTTATTGAATTGGCAGCCCGCCAAGCACCACTTCCTAGCCTCAAACTTCCCACCAGCCTCTTTGCCCAGCTTCTCTGCTTCCTCGATCTTCTTCCAGAACATCCCCAGGACCTTATTGAACAACCTGTAGTGCTCGTTCTCCTTCTCAATTTCAGGTTTGGTTATCTGCCCCTCTTTCCTGTCTTCCACCAGGCGCGTGACGACGCCTGTCAGAGAAGCCTTCGCGCCACTCTTCTTTGTTATTCGCACGTGCGGGTAGTCGCCGGCATACTTCTCCTTTCGCTTCATCTCCAGCTTCCGCTCATACACACCGGGAGCCTGGAACATCGTGCAAGTAACGTCGCCCGGCTTGGGGTCATTGCCGTTTATCGCCATGTAAGTGGCGTGCCACTGGCCAACCCATGTCAGGCAAACGAACCTGTGCGTGGGCACCAACAACCTCCTTATTCATATATCTTGACTATGTACTACAAACGAATGTGTTACAAATGAAGTTGGGTCAGTGACAGGTTCATGGTCAGGCAAACGAACCTGTGGACACCTCCAAACTCCTTGTGCATGGTGGTGGACACCCTCATCCCTTGCACCACTTCAAACCGGAACTCCAGGTACCGCTCGCACTTGATAGAAGCCTTGAAGGCTGGGATGATCGACTTTCCCTCCAGTATGCCGCTCTTGTTCAGTATCTTGTTTACCTGCTGATCAGGAACAAACTTCTGATAACTGACAATCACCCCGCTGTTCCCCATTTCCTCGGAAAGACGCGCGTCGAGATATTTCGGGCTGGTCTTCGTGTCGGCTGCTATCGTGGTTTTCAGCTTATCTATAGGACCATGGCCTGCTGGCAGTGCAATCCTCGTAATACCCTCCACCTCCTGGAACTTTTCGATACAAAAAAATGGTGCCTCTTGAACAGTACCCAAAACTTCGCATTCGTGTCGGGGATGCAATATAAGGATGGCGTCCGCGTAAGGACAGTCCTTTGGCATCTCGTACAACATGGTCTTCACCGTCGAAACGAACGCCAACTCGGGTTGCAGCCTTTTGTTCTTCGCCTTGAAGGACAGAAGAAACCCCCATCGTTGCGCCTCCGGCTCCTTATCGCTTTTGGGCTCCCAGGTCGAAGGGTTGGTGGCGTCCGTGCAGGCTGCAGAACCTTTAAGCACTTCTTCCATCTCCGGGGTATGAGTCTGGTTAAAATCAAATGGCTCGCTGATTTCACAGCCACTGTTCTGCAACATCAGGACCAGGTCATGGTAGGTGTATGCCGCCTGCAACGTCCAATTTTCAATTACCTGCATGCGCTGGTCAGGCACCGCACCCCTCGTCTCGTGTTCTTCGCTGGCAAGGGGGTTGTCTTGAAGTACCATTTGTGCCAGCGCTACGGGATCCCACCCTTGATCGGTCTCCTCGTCCAACCCAGTCAACATGAAGCCCGGGAGGTCCACGACATCTGGTACCTGATTCAACAACGTAGGACCACTGGCTTCGCCAGAGGACACCGCCGTCTCCCCCAAGTCCCCCTGCTCCAAGGCTTCAGACGCTGTCTTAGCGAAATCCGAGACGTCATTGGGTGCAAGGCTGTCGCGACGCTTGGTTTCCATTTCAGCGAGTGTTCGGGGATCACCAACGCCTGTAGTTTCGCTTGCATGTGCGCTGCCCTGTCCGCTGTTGTCACTGCCGTCCTGCAGAAGCTCGTACTTCTTCTGCAGCAGCTTTATCCGATAAAGGCTCCTACCGTGCGGATCCCAATCATGCGCTGTTGCTGATTGGATAAATGTTGGTGCAGCTGGTGTTTCTGGTTTCCCCGAGCCATACGGTAACCCATCGTGCACAGTGTCGATCTCCTCGTTCGTCATGAGCGCCACTTCTCTGAAGGCCGACCCGGCAGGCAACTGATGCCCCATATATACCGCAAACTTCGCGTCCTCGTAAGTCATTTCGTCGAAATACCTGTCAAGTTCCTGCCGTTCAGACTCATCCAACTTTCGACTGTGGGCATCCTGAAGCAGGCTCAACATCCGCTGCCCCAGATTGAAAGCCTCGCGACCTTCAGGCTGCACGATGTAGTGTACGTCGCTCTGCACGTCTAAAGCAATCTCCACAAGACTGTGTCCTGACCCCGTAGAATCTAAATATCGGACCATGACCTTCTTGTTTTCCTCTATTGTGTGAGCAACAACACACAAAACATAGTTTGGGGCCTCCGTAATCTCGGCGGCGAGATTGAAAGCAACGAGTTCCCCACGGTCCGTATCGTTCCCCCGAAGCAAGCGAGGTGCTTCAGATGGTTCTTTCAGGATGCTGCAGAGGTGCGTGCGGACGAACGCATCTCCCGGCACCGTACCTGAGGACACGCGATGTTCCATCAAGAACACGGAGGACGCGCCAAAGTGAAAAATAGGTTTTCGAACAGTACCTGGGGATGATGGTTGAGAGGAGACAGACACGGCTGCCCTATCCCTCATATCCTCCAGAAGATCCACGCAGGTCTGGTGGGCAAATCGTTCCCAGTCCGTTTTCGCCTTTGGGTCCTCGCTGTCTCCGGTCCAAGGTGCGCAAACTTTTTTTAAGCGATCGAACCGTCGCATTATGTCTATGTCCACCTTCCGACGCGACGCCTCTTCCGAGTGCAAGCTGAACAGGCAACCTTTCCGAAGACACCCAAACCCTTCTTCGTCTACTAACTTAAGGGATTCAACCTCAGCGAGCTCTTGTTTTGTCCCGATGGCAAGGCCCAAATCTTCTAGCGCAGCCTTATCAACACCCGCCTTCTCCTTCCCGACGCACCGCGCTATCACCGCCGAATCCGTCTTCAACTGCGTGCCGTCATTCTTAATCTGCTCGATATCTTCCAGAAGTTTATCATCATTATGAAACACCTCCTCCAAAAGACTTATTACAATTGACGGTAGAAAAGATGACATTGCGAAAAGTTTTGTATGCTGCACAACGGGCTCTGTTTAACCCTGCGAAACTCCCAGCCCAAGTCTTCGAAAACTTGGGCGGTCACTATCATCGCCCCGCCCAAGTCTGCGAAAAGTTGGGCGGTCACTGTCATCGCCCCGCCCAAGTTCTAGAAAA
>LGRX02026668.1:0-33690 GCA_001247695.2 Cymbomonas tetramitiformis | reverse complement strand
AAAACTTGGGCGGTCACCGTCATCGCCCCGCCCAAGTTCTCGAAAACTTGGGCGGTCACTGTCATCGCCCCGCCCAAGTTCTAGAAAACTTGGGCGGTCAAGGTCATAACCCCGCCCAAGTTCTCGAAAACTTGGGCGGTCACTGTCATCGCCCCGCCCAAGTTCTCGAAAACTTGGGCGGTCACTGTCATCGCCCCGCCCAAGTTCTAGAAAACTTGGGCGGTCAAGGTCATAACCCCGCCCAAGTTCTAGGAAACAAGGACCCTCATATCAGGTAAGCGTTCAAATATGAAACAGCATAACAACGGTACGCGTCTCGCAAGATGATGAGCAGCAATAGCAGCAACTCCAGCGGCAGGAGATTGTCAAAGCAGAAGACTCTTCAAATTGCACAGTCCAATATTCCCGGACTATGCGAGGGCGGTTTCAGCTGTGGGTGCGATCGGAACTGCAGTTTCTTGTTCAGCACATTCAAGGGCAATATGGACCATAAGGAGCGCATGGGCCAAACTGAGTTCAAGTCTTACATTATGGCAACTATGCGCAAAGCGATCGTGAAGCGCGAGTCTGGAGAGCGTGTTATTGGCACCCTGAAGCTTTTCGAAAAGGAGATCTGCGAGGAGGCGTTCAGAACAGTGTGGGCGCTCCCCAGGAGCTCGTACCGGCGATATAAGGCACTTATCCTTGAAGAGAAGGGGGAACTACCGGCAACAACTGCATTCCCTGTGGCGAAGGCGGTGGTGACGACGATTTCCTACCACGAGGAGGTGTTCCGCGAGTGGGCGGATTCGAATATGTTGAAAGGAGCACCACAGAGGATGCCGGTAAGTGGTGCGCGCCAAATTCCACCCATCGATTATGGTGTGCAGTACGACTTGTATAAGTTCGACACAGAGGACCAGTGGGCAGTATGTGCTGAAACCTTCAAAATATACGTGAAAAACCTGCTCAAGGCTCGAGACATAACGGTAAGGGCGAAGGTGGAGGTGTCCGGAATCTGCACGACATGTGACGATCTGGGTGCAGAGAGGGCTCAGCTTCTTGGACAACAGGGTCGCGAGCCTGCACGCTGGGACGCCTATTCTGCTCGTTTCGCGCGACACGACTACATTCACGGGTTGCAACGCACGTGTTATGACCTCAGGCGGAAGGAGGGTTCTGAACCTGACGGTCGGATCGACTCCATAGCGGCGGACGGCGCGGCAAATCAGAACACGGTTGTTCCGCATGCCCCGCATCAAGTTAAGGGCATCAACGAGAAGAAACAGCATTTCTTTAACCTACACCTGCAGCTCACGATACTTCATGGCTCGTTGCTTCTATTTTCCGTTGGGCTCCCTTGGAGCGGGGCTAAGGGTGCAAACATGCTGCTCACGACACTGTGGAACTTGTTGCACTACACCGCACAAGGTCGCGCGGGCAAGCGCTACTTCCGGAAGGAGCTTCATTTGCAGCTGGATGGTGGCTCAGAAAACTGGAACAAGAACACGTTCGCGTTTTGTGCGTTGTTGGTGCACTACAATATTTACAACGTGGTTGTCTTCCACCGGCTGATGGTCGCGCACACCCATAACGACTGCGACGGTTGGTTTGGACTCATCAAGATGTTCATATTTGGGAAAGACGCGCGCAAATCTGGAGTGTGGCTGTTGACCCTGGAATCGTGGATTGGCTGGTTACGAAGCTGGCCGGTGAAAAAGTTCACCAAAATCACGGACGTACAAGGCCAACAGTTGGACTTCAAGGCTTGGCTGGAGCCGCACATAAACCCAAAGTTTGAAGGCTATTCTGGGAAAGTCAGGCGTACACACCTGATGCACTTCGAGAAGGACGTGGATGGTGTTACACGGCTGAAGTACAAGTTTGGAGAACAATACGCAAACCACATGCCTGACGGAGTGGATGAGGATCTCCGTAAGGGCCTGGAGGTAATGAAAACTTACCCAGCTTTCGACAGCAGCCCCACGTTAGAAGGGGTGAAGCCGCTAGACCCGAAGGAAGAGAGGGAAACTCGCACTGCTTTCAGTCGCATGTGCGACTACATCCACTACCGTATTCCAAGTGACACGCTGGACACGTTGCTCGGGTACTTTCCCTTGCCCAAGACCGCCGAGGACTACGATGTCTGGGCTGGACCGAAGCCGACCCCACAGGCTCCTGTGGATTTGAAGGAGCTTTACGAGAACGCCTGGCACAAGAAGCCAGTGCAGGAGGAGGTGCCAGAACGGACGATGCCCGAACAGTTCGAAGTGTTATCCGATGGTCGCAACGTGTTAAGCAAGGACCTTCCGCGGAAACCTCCACAAGAGATCGTGCGCAAGTGCGTGGAGAAAGCGAGGGACGTCGAGTCCGTCGATTTTTGGTTCGTCCCGTTGGTCGGTTGCGAGCACCTCGATTTCATTGTTAGGTCTTGCAAGTATTATGCCTACCTGAGTCTTAGCTGTATGTCTTACGCGTCGGCTGCCATTGCAGGTACACGGTGGCCGAGTGTAAAGCAGCGCTGCACCACCTGGGAGTTGAACTTCCTGAACGCCCACTCAAGGAGCCGTTGGCGAAGGCCTTATTTGAAGCGACGGATGTCGCCCGAAAGGCCCACCACGAACAACTCAGAGTCCTTCGAAAAAAAAGCCGAGCGACGACAGGTGAGGAAACCGGGGAGGATGCGTCGCCGGGTACGGAGCAGGCCTTGCCTGCAAGAACTTCCGAAGCCGGCGGAGCTGCGCGGGCGGCGCCATCACTCGAGGCTGTAACAGCCACTACACAGGCAAGACGAGAAGGAGCGGCTGCGCGAGGCCCGCAAACCAACGAAGCTATGCCTACTCGACCACAGGCACCGGCAGCACGAGGGCCAGGCGCACGTGGCCGAGGATGCCCTGCTCCTGCAGCGCCACAGGGAGATCAAGCACGAGCTCCAAGCGACAAGCGTGCACGCAGTTCGCCATTGGCAAAGGCGTCCCCAGGGAGCAAGTCTCCACCCGGGAAGTCTCGACAAGCGCGGGGTCGTGAAAAGGGACGAGTGCTATTCCGAGCGGCCTCTGGGATCGGTCCGACAGGCGCCCTTATAACGGACAGCTTCGCTCCTGACGACGATTGCTTTTTCGAGGATGCAAATCAGATTGCGGAGCAGGTGGAGAACGCGCATCGCCCGGAGGCGGCCACTGGACAGTTCGCAGGCGTCTCGATGGACGAGGACGACGAGGACGACGAGGACGACGAGGACGACTCGGACGACCCGGACGACGACATACCGTTGGCCTACCGTAACCTTCCTACGGACTACACCATCGACATGCTGGGGAAGAGTGCGGGCAAAAGTTTCGCAGTTACGGTGGCCGCGGGCAACGACGGCTGCAGCTTTACTATCCGCATGCCTGGGAACAACGCCGTGTCCATGCCCATGCATTTCGTGGAGGTCTTGGAGGTGGATCTGAACACGAACAGAGTGAAGTGGGGGGTTTGGCTTCCATGTGCGCCTCTGCTTATGCCGAGAACGAGGAGAACAAGCAAAACCTTCTCTGACTTGAACAGCTTGTTCGCGGAGAACGCCTTCCGGAGAGCCGCTCCGAAAGTGACAGGTTGGTACGACTTCGATGCGAGCGAGATCCTGACTTGCTGGGACGAACCTCCTGGCAAACCTGCTGTCGGCGGAGTTCCAGGAGGACCTGAAAAGGCAGAACTTCTGAAGGTGGCCAGGGAAAACTTGGCCTCCGAGGCGTTGGACAGGTGAAGGTAAGCAACACAGCCTCATTCATTCCTCGTGGCACGCACACTAGATTACAATGGCAACACGGCGTGAAACTTATTGTTTTCATACATGTAAATATACGGTTTATTTGTGTACAGTCACGTGACATAAGTGTTAGCTACCAAGCATACGTCTCCTCATTGCACGCGCTAGCATCAAATATGCGCGCCAGGGTGCAGGTTCTTAACATACGCCCGCAAACTGCGCATCTCCTATCATCTTCTTGCAGCAGATCGCTTTCCAGCTCTGTCAGGGCACCGTGCGTTGTTTCGCTGTAGCGGTTTCTATTTCGCCAGGCCCGCCACTCCAAATCTGAGTATCGGTGGTAGATCCACCCGCCCTCATACCAGTACACGAGATGCCTCACACCGAACCTTTCGCTGGATCTACGGCCGTGGACGTACATCGGCCAAAAACTCCACCAGTGATAGGTCCTGAGATTAACTGCATGTTGCCCGAAGTCCTCCCAGTCTTCGTCTGCTTGTTCCCGCGCTTGCTGCCACAAGCGGAGAATTAAAGGGTCTTCAGGAACCCATTGGGCTTGTTGTAACTGGCAGTCGCGAAACGTAAAAGTATCGAAAGGCCATATCCAATACTGCAATATTCCAATATTGGCCATACTGGTGTAGGTAGTCTAAGGTGCGGGTTGTGGTTCTATGTCACGAACGCAGGTGTGTGCAAACGACCTCCGGTTACGACTCCTCCAACATATACCCTAAAACCCTGAACCTTGGACGCCCCGATATATCCATGTGCAGCACACCTGTAGGAACACCTGCCGCGGGATATTTTGCCTCTGACGTATTTTAATGTTTCCCGCGAAATAATACAGTTAACCGGTCTTCTTAGCTGCCGAGAATCGTGCTGGAATAGCCTGTTCAGGGCAAATTTACCCGCTGAATGCCCATGTTGGGTCACATGAAGCCTGAGGGAGCATCACCCCTGGTTGGTTTCACTCCCGAACAACTTTTCCAGCACAATAGCTTTTGAAAATATCTCCTTTGCTGCTCACTTTCGCCCGATGAGAAGAATTTTAGTACGTGACCCTCCAAACACCCTAAAATGGGCCATAAATCTGCTGGATCTCTCCCATGTAAGCAAATAGTTGCATTTTCGGAAATGTCAAAATATTACATATTCTAATAGTGCAAAAATCTAACATTTCGTTCACAAACATAAGGCAAAATCATAACTTTCCACACCTTACACGATACTTCCACCTTTCCCGTTTTCTTGCCGCCCGCGTGACTCGCGTGGCTACTTTGAAGAGTCAAAAACCAGATTTTTCGAAATTCCTTCAAGGACTATTCAAATTAACCCTAATATTTGTCATTCAGAACCCCAAAAACCAATTTGGCAGACAATTTAATGCTTTCTCATTTTTTTCTCATTTACGCCCGCGTGTCTCATTTTTGCGATATGGTCGTTCTCTGGAGGCACACCAACATGGTGGTGTGCAGAACTCCTGTGACCTCAAAGACTTCTTCAATCTGGTTTATGGTTTTGCTTTGACACCTTTGAAATCTTCAATTTGACTTGCTGACACAGAGCCTTTCAGTGGTTTAGCAGGACCTTAATTGCCTGTGAGTTTCTGCTCTTGTGCTAGCTAGAGGGTTCTAATTTGTGTATCAGAATTGCACAGTTAGATTAGCAGTTAGGCCTTGTCACCCTGGCTCCTGCCCTAACACTTACAGCCTTACATTTTCTGACTCTCCTAGCCAGTCACCACCCACAGTGCTGGGGTGGTGTGCTGAAATCTGTATAGGCAGCCCTGACTGGGAGTCCCGGTCAGGCCCCTATGACAGATCCCTAGGACCAACACTGGACTGCTGACTGATCTGTAGGTTCGTACTGTGACACACGCTGTGTCACAGGTAGGCTAGACTCCGAGACCGTCCGAGACCGTTCCGGGTATATCTAGCTTAGGGTTTATTTATCTTACACTGTTTATCCACGCGAGTACGGGACTTTCTGATATCTAGTGTACTTGGATATTCCGGTAATACGATCGATCGACGAAAACCCTTGGGTACATGTTTCCACGGCCTGATTATTATTTGGTCAGCAATTATTGGCAAAAGTCATCGGCCATCAGCTTTTGACTCAGAAGCCACAATGTTATAGAAGCTGCGACCTATTGTAACCATATGCGGCAGTTATGCCTTCAGCATACGTAGACAATATGATTATGTGGAACTTATAATCCCACTTAAGTTGCATCATGATAAATTTATCCAGGTGTTAACAAGTGTTCAGGATTTGATAAGGGGTTGACGCCCTGGCACAAGCTAAAGGTCACTGTCTCATAAGGCTCGCCTCAAGTGTGCGGCTTTGAGGACCAACGTCCTGGCGAGGCACAATCATGATGCTTCCTAGTCCATAATGGAGCTGGAAATGAGAATGCTCAAGATATCCGAAGACAGGAAGGCTTTTGGTTGGCCAGAGTTGCTGTCTAGATGCTTAACCTCGATGGGATGGCATTCGGATACAAACTGTGCAACCATGCATGTGACTTATGCATTGGTGTATGACTTTGATGAATTGTCTCTTGTCATGAACCTGGAAGGAATGACGGGCAAATAGCTAGAGTGGCGGATCTCACTCACTCGGCTTTGCTGTTATGGAATTCGATGCCTGATGGCACAACTGGCAATCCTTTGCTCAGATGCTTTCCTTAAGACATTGGCAACAACTTGTGTGCCAGCTTCTCTAGATTTGGGGAGAAACCATGGATCAACAATTCATCAATCAAAACACATGTTACCAAGGTTGATTCAACGAATCCTTCAACTCTTGAATTTCGACAATCAGCATCTTAGGTTGTTGACGTCAAAGTGATGGTCGTAAGCTTACAATATAGCTTATTCACATTTGAAAAACCATCGTTCTCCTATGTCAGTGCCCTTCATATAATATGATAGAGCCGGAGAAATATGCATCTATGATTTCTTCATAATGAACTTCATGTGTCAGTAAGTCAAATAAGACTTCATTTGATGTTTCAATCGGCATGATGTACCGTGTCATCAACTTTATGGCTGCTATATCGCAGATGTTGGAACTTTTGATAAGATTTTTAATCTTCCAAGCAAATCACAATGATGATTTACAATATGTGGCAAGCAGCTGTATGAAGAATGAATGAATCTATACTCCTTCCTCCCCCTTTTAAAAAAAGGTGTATCAAACCAATCAGATGGTGATGGAGAATGCTATTCAATCAGTATGTTATGTGAAAATGGTCTCAGTAATCAGACTGAGATTACTTATCGAATGCTTTCGAGGTAAGAATGTCAATATGAACACCGATTCTCTCTACGTCATACCGGCAATATGCCTGACGTTTTTGAATGTGGCATATGCCAGATGATGTCAAATATCCAATGTCAATTCACTATGAATTAATATGCAGTTTTTGGGTTGCAGCCCACATACATTGTCAGTTCAGGGTCACTATAGCGTGTGCCTAACTTAGACAATGTTTCTGGATAATGATTGTCATAATGAACAACGAATTTAGTGATGGTACCGAAGTTAATTTTGGTATCGAAGCTAATGGAGAGTCAATTAAGAAGTGTCTGTAATGACAACAACTTACTACGAGTTGTATTTCCGTAGTTGATGGATGGTTGGCATGTCATTTCATTATGATTAGAACATGGCATTGCCTAGTGATATGTGTATATTCTTCAGTACATGATCACTTATCTCAATGGTGCCCATTTTATTTTTGGGCAAACACTATTCAGAGACTTGTTATGGTAAAGAAGTATGAATGATGAATGTGTCATTTCAATCCGATAGAATTGTGACTAGTTGATGAATATAAAATTTCTGTCACTTTCCAGAATGAGGATGAACTGCGCTTGGAAACCATCTGCAGATTACGGGTTCGAGTTCCGCCATGGCTTTTCCCAAGACTTCGTGGCTTAATGGTCGAGGCAACAAATTTCTAAACATTCCAGAATGAGCTTTCAAAGAGTCACAATTCCTCAATGAAGCATGCGTGTCTTATGTGCCAAAATGATATGAAACCACAAGTATGATGTCAATCTATATGTGGATGGTTTATACCATTGTATGCTATTCCACAAATAAGTAGTGATGTCAGAATAAAAACTTTGGACAATTGCAACTCAGTACAAACCCGAGTGCATTCAAGTCCACTTGTATGCTCAGAATCTGAATCTAATGTACTTTCTATATGCACAGGATAGAACATATTTTCTATGTGATTCTGAATTCAGGAACTAGAGTCAATGTAAAACTCTTTTCCTATTTCAGACGATGAAACCTTTACTCCCTTAGGTGCAATACCTTGTCTTAAGGAATAGTCATTTTCAATACAAGTTTCAATCGATTTTCTCAAATCTGTCACTTTTATGATGATCAGATTGGTCAACTTTACAGCATAACCACTTCCCCTCGCTGAAGGAGATGACTCCCATCATAGGGCGGTATATTGGCTGTTTTCATATGACACATGGAAAACATGAATAATTTCTTGGAGAATTTCGGGATAAACATCCTGAATTGGCTGTGCTCGATTGCTCTATGCCCAAGAATGACCGAAAAGATTACTTGCCATCTTTTAGCTATATGGCGTAGTAGAGGCTGCTTAACAACGGTTGGGTCATAAGCTGGATAGCTATGTTAGCTATGTTGGAGGCTGAATAGCCATGATTGCACAGATTCTGTCCTCCATGATGAATAGACCTTTGAGATATGGTGTCCGATGAATCAATACGTTTGACAACAACTCAACCTTTAGGTATGATGAAGAGCTGATGATGTTTGCTGCAATGCATGCAATTGTTTGATGCGTACCACTGAAATGCCTTGTGATATAATAATCTCACTGCATAGGCTTTGTTCAATGGCGGAATGATCAGATATGTAATGATCCATGAAGACAAGATGGTTGGTATGGCTCATTTAGCAGGCATGATTACCTCAAAGAGATGCCAATACACGGATACATTTCAAGACATAAGGGCAATAGACTTATTATGTAGTCTTCAAAGGCAGCTAGCATTTATGTTGCATTGGTCAGCTCAGTGGCTTTTGACCTTTCTAGGTGTTGTACTCAGGCCGTAGCCTGCATATTGCATTGAGTAATCTTGACACCTTTAATGATCCAATCAGATGATATGTATGAAATATCAAGAATGGTTGCCCTTTTCAATGATCATCGGTGGCAGAGGCTATAGTGCTTGCACCGTGTCAATATACAATTCTAGTCTGGATACATGCTAGACCAGATGTATACAATGTCTAGGTCTTCAAAATCAAGCTCATATGTATGTCATGGCTGATGACCTTAGAAATGTTTGATACATATATGTGTCAACTTCATGGAGTTCTGCATGGTTTGACTGTATATAGTCAGGCTTACCAAAACAAAAACGATGATGCAACTTAATTGTTTTATTATTTGTTTTTATTATTTATTTGGTTTTTGGTTGTATTTTTAGCTTATCATCATCTTCCCCCCTCAAGGAAGTGTATTGCTAGGCGGTTGTCAAGCGCCGTTTAAATACAACAGAGGTCCGACCTCTATGTGATGACGTGGAAGCTTTCTATGAAGCTGGATAGCAGTTCTCGGGATGCAGCCCATTGCACCGAAGGTGCATTGCAGTCGTTGGGATGCAGCCCGAATTCACGTCATCAGCGTGGGTCATATAGTGCCCATGAATGTGTTGTATAAAATACAACACTACCCTCCAGCGGCGAAGTGGTTTGCCATTACCATCATCGTATGTTGTGGGATATCAATATATGATCAGAGAGCATGGTAATATGTGTACCATGTTTGTCAATATCGGAGAGACTGTGTCTTCTTTAAAATCCTCATGACTATATGTATAATGGTGCTATACTGATGTCAACACCTTCTCTCTGAGTGATTTATTGATTTCAGATGTGATGTCGTGGCAGTCATAAAATATGTCCACGTCATTGGCACGAGTCATATTGTGTCCATGCATACGCGATCTTAGCGCAGGTCACAATACAGTGCCCGAGCATACGCGATTTTAGCGTAGGTCACATTGTGCCTCAATTTATTACATCTGAAAAATCTATTACTCATCTTTGTGAGTTTAGACAGCATTGTACTGATTGCAATGCTTTTTCTGATGATTTATATATCACAGGTTATACCAAATGTGATGATCAGTCCAGTGCAATATTTTGTCACCGGAATGTACAGGGATTGTGAATGATTGCAATCCAGCCGGAGGAATAATCTCAACAGCTATTCTGTACTAATGAATTCATCGGAGTTATACTCATTTCGACGATTTAAAACCCATGTCATTTGTAGTGATGACAACTCATGTGAATATATAGGGTTTTTATCAGAATGCTTTTATGTGATGTCAACATATTATGAACAATTCACTTGCATCTCAGGGCAAAGGAGTTACGCTTGGAAGGTCTTGTATGGTGGTCACCAACAGTTATCAGCTGTTATTCGGGTGCCATATTCTGCCTTCAGCACTGGGACTATCTCAACCAGTCTTACAGCGATGCACTTGTCCTTCCCACTCTTATGTACGGCTATAGTGCCAAAGTGTATCAGGTGGGATATATATATATATACATTATATAACTATCATCTTCTGATCCAGGATATGCAATTAAGCATGGTATCAGGTTATATGTTATGTATATAGTTCAGCATTCCAAACTTACTCGAGGATGTAAATGCTGAGCAATAGTCAACTTATAGTCATTGGGATGTAGTTTCCCATCCGATTTTACACTTTGTTAGTGATGGTGGATTTAACGTTGTACAAATTTCAACGTCACTTGTGGATGCAGTGGTTTTATCATAAGCAATCCATCAGAAATCACCAGATCGGAATTCCTGCTTGTGATGGGAACTTAGATATCTTGGAGTGGTGGCGAGGGAACTCCACTGAGCTGCCGAACATGGCGCGCATGGCGAGGCAGTTCCTTGCGGCACCTGCTAGCACTGCGGGCGTGGAGAGAACATTTAGCGCCTGCGGGCAGATGCACTCAGATCTGCGTAAGTCAGTGAAGGAAGGGACTCTTCAGCATTCTCTTATGGCATCCATCAACACTAAGTAAGTGATATTATGTATGTGTATGCTTGTTGTGCTTGCCACCTATTTTTGTGTCTGTCAATTGCATTAGCAGTCATTGTGCTCTTGGGTCTTGGCAGTGTGGTATCGAACTATCGATAGTTATCACGATATTTGGGAGGCAAATCTGTTATTCATATCGCTCGATTAGTTCGTTTCGCTTGTCATTATCGATCGATAGGTTCACAAAACTATCGCCATCGTCCGATAAGTTCACAAAATTGTCGTTGTCGTTCGATAAGTTCACAAAATTGTCGATGTCGTCCGATAAGTTAGAAAAGTTATCGTTGTCGTTCGATGATAAAAACAGAGTTATTCATTGTTATTTGATAAGTTTAAAAAATCGCGATACCGACCCTTGCCTCATAGCTTATAGCTCATAGCTTATAGCTTGCAGTCCTTTTAGGAAGCAGCTTATACAGTTTTAGGGTTGTTGCCCAACAGTTCTTGGGTTGTTGCCCAACAGTTCTTGGGTTGTTGCCCGAAATATTGTCATGTCCGTGTTGATTTCAGCATGACAAATATGCCAAACGCACGAAGTGTTTCCTATTATATAGGTGGCATTTAGGGTATGTTACGTTACAGTGACCCTTATCCTCCACAGTGATGTTAGGGTGTTACTTGCCATCAGTAACCCTAAAATATGTTAAATTAAACCAGTATAAACATTTTGCAAAGATATTTAAGCAAAACTGCATTTAATTTTTCACTGTGTGTCACGTGGTTTTTTAGAGGTATGTTACACCCCTGACACACACACACGTGATTTTAAGGGTGTTACAGGGTGTTACAGGTGCTGTAATATTTTGGGTATATTTATCAATAGCTGAATAATCAGATCAGCGAAAAAAATCAACCCGATTTTTTCATTTTGAAATCATGCGTGTGGACTTTTTACGCATTTCGTTACAGCGAATATGTACACCCCTATATATTACACACCTAATATCTAGGGTGTTACACGAGATATGACCATGGTCATTATGTTTTTCTGATACCTTAATAGGTATAAAATCATAATTTGAAATAAAATGGGGTCGAAATTTCAATTTTGAAATTTATCGCCAACGATTTTCACCCATTTTGCACCTTTTTGGCCATTTATTATATCACCACAGTAATATATCTCAATGTGTGTGGAAGCTGCAAGTTACAGAACTATTGCAACTTACTTCAACTTTGCACATGATAATATTCATGGCATAATAGTGAATATCTCTGATGGTCAACATCTGTGGTTGATCATAAATATGGGTTTTACTGATTTGAAACCCATGGAAGTTAATTCACTTCCTGGTGATTTATAGGTGTATCAACTTGTAAGCGGATTAACCACTTTAGTGATAACTTGTCAGAACCTATGATATATTTGGGCATATGGCTGTGCACTAAGAGCATATCAAAGTGATATCTCTAGATTCCAAATATATCAGAACACAGCTTGATAATAATCTAAGCAGTTCAACACAACACAATGTGTGTGTGTGTGTGTGTCCACAACAACCTATGTCAGCCAGTTCAATATGTAAGTACTGATCTGAGTAGGTACATGCTTTTTGTGCTGATCATTACTGAATCAATTGTCACAATGCATTGAGGTTGTTGTTCTTGCTCCAGCGATAATGAAAAGGTATGGACAGTGTTCAGCAGTTACCAGCTGCATTGTGAACACTGTATACTGCCTTCGGGTCTGGAGATATTCTCCATCCAGCCCTTCAGCATGTAGTTTTATCCTGTTACCTTAACTATCGCCATCACTGACATCCAACACGCACATGTGTTTGTTGGATGGTATCTATATTATCATACACATAGTTGATATTATAGTTGATCATTTCACTTACTGAGTCAGTGAATGTCATTATACATACCATAGTCAGTGGTGTGTGCATTATGCAGGTACTTGCTGATTTAGTACATGTAGGTGTGTGTGTGTGGAACTTTACTACACACTTGTATACAGGTGATAATGGTATTACAATATACCAAGATAATTCATCATGCAGGATGATCTGTATACCAAGTACTGAATAAATCCAACATGATATATATATCAGATTAGTGGTTATTGTAATCTTGCATACTCTCATTTACAATAATGAGTTGCTTGACTTATTTTACATGTAGTTCCGGTGAGCATTCCATCCAGTGATCCACCATAGAACGCACATGCTCTTCCCAAATCCTCCGTCGGAGCATGACGAGCTAATTATGGTGTTAAGATCACCTTCAGGCACCTTACACTTACATGATTCCAATATAGCTAACATGCACTGCAATATGCCTTGTGCAATGTATAATGTATTGTGATGTGATACTAATAAAATTCCAGTTGTTATCATGATCAAACTGGTAATATATATTACAGCTGTTAGCGTGGTCAAGCTGTATTAATGATGCATGCACAATTCACAGTGTTGCAGTCACTCAGTATATAATGTATATGTAGTGTAATGCATATGTGCTGCATGCACTCATTATATACTTCATGATGGTGTATACTGCAAGTCAAGTATATGTGCATGTGTGTGTGCTGCAATCATTGCAATCTCCGCACACTCTAATCTTGCACACATTATTATGTTGCTGCTGATGAGTATTCATGATCTGTCATGTTGAGCATGTACGTGTGTGTAAGCTATTCACACAGCATTTATGCAGTTCACACTCTTGCTTGCAAGTAAGTATACAAATCTGACAGTGAATAAATTGCAATATCTCAGCAGACATCAGAGTATTGTGTGGCATGCTGCAATATTTGTCATCATGCGTCCATTCATGATTATCCCTGTAAGTATATACATATTTTGCAGAGGATATCGTGACGCGCGCATATGATGCGCAGATGATTATTGCAACTATCAATAACGACGGTATGTTGATGACATTTGCATATTGACATCGTCATCATAAAACTGCAAAATGATTGTCGTGCGCTGCAAGTGATTTATTGCAATCATGAAAATCGCGATGTGCGCGCTGCTGATAGAGAGCATATCTTGTCGCCGTATGCATAGCATATGATACGAATGCTAATTTTCGCGCGGATTATGATTCCGCTGATGATTGTCGTGTCCGCATCTCATACTGCGAATTTCTTACAGCTGCGAATCATTTCTGCGCGTACATATGGTCGCCGTGCATACATTTCTTACAGCTGCGAATCGCTTCTGCGCGCATATGTGATCGCCGTGCATTTGTATGCCGCATGCACACCTTTTTGCGCAGTATAGATGACGCTCAGCTGCTGTGTACGATCTGCGGATGCGACGATTATCCTCGCGCACTCTATTCGCTTTTGCAGCGGTCAGTATATGCAGTATATCAATGTTTATGCGATTGCGTCGCCAGATATGATTTGCGCTCCGCAACCTGCATACACAAAATTATTGACATCTATGCTGCACTCACACTAGAGTTCTCGTTTCTCGCCTTGACGATAGAATACCAACTGATAAGGACGCACACGCGAGCCTTAAGATATATTATGATATAATAACATAGCGCAGGTGTTATTGAACAGTAACACGCGCACAGCTTATGAGCGGGTGATGAGTGCAGACTTCGTCCGAAGATACTGCTGTAGCACAACGCTATCTCATCTATACCGAATGCCTCCCATCTTACAGATGGTACCGCTATTGGGTTGTGAACCCGAGGCATTGGTCGAACGACTAGTATCGGCAGAACGAATGATGCGTTCGCCATATGATACTCGCATGCTTCGGTTGTTCCGCACATGCTAGAAGCGAAGATGATTTCTTCTCCGAACCGTTCGGTACTTCAAGATAGCACCTTGCTTCGCCATTCTCGAGTCCGACATACGGCCTCTCGATGACAGGTGCCATTCAAGTCTTTCCTTGAATACAGTAAATGACAGATGATGTGACTTATCATCTCGATGACATGTACAGTCATAGTCGACCGTACTGACGACTGTCTGTCATTATAATATATGACATGACTCGACATGACATGACATGACATGGTATGACATGTCTGACAGGTATGACGCGTATGACATGTATGGCATGTATGACACATGTGTCATCGGTCATAACCCTGACACTGCTGCTCGATGCCGTCAGGAGGCGGGAAAGATGCGTGAGTGTAATGTACCTGCGGGTTGGCCGCGGAGTGAACCTCCGCGGCAAGATCGTCGAGCCGGCGGAGAATGACATCTCCCTCGGAAGCCGGCTGCTGCTCCACGGTGAAGCCGTAGGCGGACACGTCGATGCCGCCCACCGCTCCCGCACAAAGCACCGCGGGCGGCCCGTACACGGCGGCCGCACGTGCGAAGGAATCCGCTCCATCATCCGCTGCCTGCTGGAACAACGCGCACATAGCGAGCGCGTGCACCCCCTCCGCGTCCTCCTCGTCGATGGGAACACAGAACGCTGCAGCAGAGGTGGGCGGGTGTTGGCGCCCGCCCAACGGGCAGTCGCGGTAAAAGTGATAGCTCTCACCTTTGCCCGCCTTCTTGCACCTACCGCAGAACGGCTTCGCCCGTTGATCGTCGCGGTCGAATCCCACTGGTGGGGCTTTGTGGGTCCCCACACGGAATCCTCGCGGCTGCTGCCCCCGCTGCTGCTGCTGCCGCTGCTGCGCCCGCTCCCGCTGTTGCCGCACCACCGGAGCGGCCTCACCGTGTTGCCTCTGAACGAGCTCCTTCAGCTCCGTGATCCTCTGCAGCAGTGCGTCGTACTCGCTGAGACTAGACAGGTGCGCGGAGACGCCGTCCGCGCCAGAAGCCGCCTTCCCCCCGCCCGTCTGTGCCCAAGCCTGGTAAATTTCCACAACCATGGAACGGAGCGAAACTAGTGACACATGAGTCAAGTCAGCAGCCATGGGATAGCGGACCTTCACCGCAGCGTAGAACACGGGGTCGAGTCGGGTGTAGAGGGATAACTTCCTCGTGGCCTCGGTCGGTGTCCAGTCGGAAGCTCGGTTATCCCGCACCAAACGTTGCTCCTTAGCCAAGATCGGCTGCGGGTCAACGTTTGCGGGATAACGCAACGCGGCGTGCTCCTCCTGCTGCGACTCTCGTAGCGCCACTGGAACACAACCCTTGATGATGTCGACAAGGGCCCGCCGTCCATCTCGGGCAGTCGAAGAATCGGTACCAGTCAGCCAGACGAACGCGTTGCTGTGCTTCTCAATCACCAGGGCAAGAACGTCGTAGAGAAGCCCATTCACCCTGTTGACTACGGGTGCCAGAGGGTCGTCGAGGTCAAAGGCACGTAGCTCCAGACCAACCGACTGAAACTCCGTACGCAGCTGCACCACCAGGTCGGACAGAAGGCCAGCGTCGTCCGTACCGCGAAAATGATGTTTCTTGTTGCCAAGAATATCCTCACGGATACTCTTCGCCCAAGCTCGATGTAGTCGCGTCTTGTAGATCTCGTCGACGAGCTTGGACTGCTCCTGCAGGTAACGTCTGACGGCCACGTCCGCGTCTTCGTTCGATGCAGGGTTGGGGGCGTAGGAACACAAGGCGTAGCCGCCGTTGGTGTGTTCCGCACCCCGTCGATTAACCTCAGAGAGGCGTCGATGTCGCTGTCCCTCGTGAGGGACTTTTTGGATCTCGTAATGACTCCCATTCTTAGATAAGCCTGTCGGGAGGCGGTACGCTGCAGCACGTTCGGGCAGGGTCGCGGGGAAAATGCGACGTCACAGATACGGACGGAACGGTGTAGCCATGCAAGCAAGGGGCAAAGGAAGATGTCGTCGAAGTCAAAGGTGCCAAGGTCACCAACCCAAAATACGGTAGCAGGCGGGATCAGAGCGTGCAGAAAACCGTGAATGGACATTGCGACGACGAAACCCAATCCAAGCCGGCACCCCATAGCTGCGGCTCAAAGTCGCTCACCGCAAGCTGCTCATCTCATAATCCCCACTAATGCCCAAACGCGCAAACGCGCACCACCTCTCCGAGCGGCCGTTTAGCCAATCATGGCCAAACTAGCAAGTGGAATAAAACGTGGATGGGGCCACGACCTACCGGAATATCCTAGTTCACTAGATATCAGAGGGTCCCGAACTCTGTGGATAAACTCTCATCAGATAAATAAACCCTAAGCTAGATATACCCGGAACGGTCTCGCAACGGTCTCGGAAACTAGCCTACCTGTGACACAGCGTGTGTCACAGCACGAACCTATAGATCAGTCAGCAGTCCAGTGTTGGTCCTAGGGGTCTGTCATAGGGGTCTGCCTGTCAGGGCTGCCTATACAGATTCCAGCACCAGTAGACGGGAAACACCCGTTAGGTATTTATGGTATCTCGACTTTTATTTATCAATGACTTTTTACCGTTCTGATATCCTAACCCTCAACTCAGGGTTTATCTCTCCCGCTAGATATATATTACAGCGGAACTATATATTTGACAGGTTTGGCCCCACTTACGCTTTATTTAGCCACTGCGACACTGCCGACATGATTGGCTAAAGCCGGACGCTTGGGATGGAGTGAGGCGCTCCGCGCGTGAGGGTGCCGGCAGTCACGGGTATGGCCTAAGTTTTGTGGGTTGATTTACGGCGCGTGATAGGCCTTTGAGAACATTTTTCTTACGGGACTTGACGTTGGATTGGTTTATGCGTCTTCTGGTTGGTTACCACACCGTTGCGTATCGGCCGCCTTTGCCACACGACTTCCCGGAATTCCTGATCTCTCACGGCAGCTGTATCGGCGACCCACCACATTTCTTGGCCGCCCGCGACTTCCGCATTTTCACGTCTCATTGCCTCACTCCGTCCCTCCAGTCTATCTCATCATGGTCGCTTCCACTAGATCCACCGCTAGCATGGCGAATCGCCGGCGTGCGTTGTCCACAATTTTTGATTCCGTTGCTGCCAGACATGCGAACACTCCAGCGACGCCGCCGGCAGCTCAGCCGGCTGCTAATTCGGCGGGAGCTGCGTTCCTGGCTTCAGTGCGTACCCTACAGAGGGAGCACTTTGACATGAAGATCGCCAAGTCCGTCCGTCAGAAGTTGTTCGAGAACAAGGATGGCAGATTTTCCGGGACGGAGTCCCACGCGTCGGCACTCTTCGCGAAGATGGTCTCTGCACTGCAGACGGCCTTCGTGACCGAGGACCTTGGGTTTGCTCCGCTTTTCGTGCTCGACGACGCGACCCTGGCCATCCGCGTGGAGGCCAACAATTTGTTGTACTCCACGCTCGAGCTGATGGTCGAGCCCATGTCGCCCGCGGCGGACTGGATGGATTCGTCCCACTCCAGCTTCCCGGCTGACGGTAAGCGCGTCCTTCTCGAATTCGCCCGCCGGATGATCCCAGCGGGTGACCCCTTTCAGGGTCAAGCGGACATGTTGGGCCTCCGCATCTCTGCGGGCGTGGACCCGCATGACAAAATCGGAGACTTCAACGCCGCTCTGAAGGCTGCGAGGACGCGGGCCACACTCCTGGACGAGGACGTGAAGGCGCTGTTCATCAAGGCGCTCGACACCACCTTCTACCAGCCGGTGGTGTCCCGGTTACTCCTCCACGATCAACGAGCCGCTCGTGAGTCGTGACCTCCTCACGATTCAGCAATGGGTGCGTGAATGCTACTCCGAACACGTGCGGGCGGGCACCGCCACGGCGTCCGCACACCGGTATTCTCACGGCACGCATTTCATGGAGAAGGCCGGCGATGGCTCCGGTGCGCCCGATGAGCTTGCGGATTTGAGAACCATGGTGCTCGACTTGAAGCGACAACTCGCCGCATTTGTCGCCTCCGCCGAATCCGAGCCGTCCCCGGCTACTACCCAAATTCATGGTCCTACCACAAGGACCAATCTATGGACAATTGCGGTTTCGATCACTAAATCGACTATTTGAGGCACAGGCAACATTTGCACATGATATTTATGAGTTAAATGAATTTTATTTCTTATAGCGGCGGCCCCCATGAGACTTTAGGTGTGTGGTTGAACGACACGCTTTAGGGGTGTAATTTCACCAAAAGCTTGAAGGAAATGATGGTCCTACCACAAGGACCACCGTTATTTTGAGTATTAGGAGTCACATGGGGGGCTCACGGTGATGCTCATGGTTATACATCTTGAGTTCATGACCAAATAAGATAACTGAATGGGCTACTTCGCACCCTCATCATCATTAGGATCATTTCCGCTCTATTTCAGCATGGCGCATGTTCAACACAATGCAAATTCCGAATTTAGTGAATTTCAGACTTTAGAAATTGGCATTCATCCATTCTAAAATGTACACGCCAGTCGAAACATAAGATATTTGGATGATGTTAGACTTTCAGAAATTCGCAATACATATATACTTGAAGATTTAATGTGCTGCACACACCAACCTTGCGATATATGCCATCTAGCAAGCAATTATGATGGCTGGCTGGTCAGCTCGCGTGGCCACCGTTTTAGGGGGGAAACCAACGAGCCAATATATTAGAGGGGAAGCCAACGAGACAACGAGTCAATATATGCATTCCAACCGGGCCTACCGCCCAAATATGATTGGGACATATGTATAGGTTCAATCTGATGGTATCCGCGCAGGTGTAGTGTTGATATATGATTGGTAAAAAATTATTGAAGATGAGTCACTAATTTGCCACATTTTGAATGTTCCAAAAAATCCGTTTTGAAAAGTTTGAGTGTAGAGGTTTGAAATGCGTTCGTCATGGATATATGGGATGGATATAGGCCAAACCAACGTTCAAATAAATTAATATAGGACCTATATATACCACCTTTCATTGGTTAGACACCACAAATCACGGGAGATGGCCAATTAAATTATCGGAACAATGGTCCTCGTGGTAGGACCAAATCGTCGATTTGGTCCTACCACAAGGACTGCGGGGCAGTAGCCACTCCGCCGAATCCGAGCCGTCCCCGCGGGGATTCACTCCCCGCGCGGACAAACCGGACCGACGGCCCAAGACCCGCTTCGCAGCCTCGCCCCTACCCAAGGGGGGGGGAATTGGTCACAGTCCATCTCGAAGAAGGTCGCCTTTCACCGCGACACCGGTGCGACCGTACCGTATTGTCAGAACCAGGTGTGCGCGAAGGGCAAGGCACGGCATTGGCATCGGGACTGCCCGAACGGGGGCCGGATCGGCCTCTCGGCCTACGCTTTCGCTGAGGAGGCCGAGGACTCGGTGTTGGCCGCGAAGTTTCAACATGCCATCGACCACGACGACGCCGAAGAGTTCGACGCCCTCTGCATGCTCGCGGGCGGGAAACCGGACATCTTCGCCGACCTCTCCGCGTGCTCGTTCTGCGAGGAGGACGGTGAGGTCCTCGTGTCCGCCGTCACTGAGTTCTCGGAGTTGGCACGCACGGCTGGGGCGTCGACTTTCAACGTCAACACTTTCACCGCCAACATGCCGGTGGTGTCGGAACCGGCCACGCACTCCCCGCCCGCGTCGGTTGAATCCGACGAGGAGTGGACCGGTCCGCCTAACCGCTTTTTTTGCCCTCCCGTCACCCGCACCTTTGCCGACTTCATTGAGACGAGAGCACGGGGGTTGCATTGGGGGCGCCCGACGAGTCGCACGTAAGCATGAGCCATGCTCTCCGCGGTCGAGGCGCCGGTGAGCGTGATGGGCTACGAGCCCGCAACCTACGCCACGAGCGACGACGACGACGACGAGGAAGCCTCGGTTGCGCTGCCGCGGCCACGGTACGGCTGTGGGAGGGGCATTCCCGGCTTGGGAAGGTCTTTCCTCACTTCCTCTGTGGTGTGTGCACTCTTCGTAATTTGTGCTACCGCCGCACCACACGCCGTTTCCGGTGTCGGTGGAGCCAATGCACGCGCATGCGCGGCTCCACCGGTCGGTGGTGCTGCGTGGACTGGCTCGGCAGTCCCAACTGCGGCAACTTCACCGCCTGCACCTTTCCGTGGCGTGCTGGGCGACGCGGTGGGTGGTGCAGTGCCGGATGCTATACCGCCGCGGAGACAGGTGCGGTATCGGGAGCTGCGACAGGGATTCCGCTTCTACGGCTTTCTCCCGCTACCGCCAGAGCTCGTGGATCCTGATCCGCCAATTCCCTCTTCGCCGCCTTACTCACCGCCACCGTACTCGTCCGAGGACGAGGCGCCGGGCTCTGGGGACTCCGCGACTGAGATCGGGGATTTATAACACACTATTCGATGAAAATGACATTATCATATGTCATTTTTGGATTTATATATATTTCATAAAAATCAGGGTTTAGTGATATTTATGCGCGAAATAGGGATACATAAAGGCAACAAGCTAGAAAAGTGCAGTATGCGTACAATGAAAACACCGAAATATGCATACATGTATCATTCGTTATTCAAATGTTTACGAGCAGAGTACTTTTCACCCTACTGTAAACCGTCGAGGCATGACTGATACTATCAGTCAGGGCGGTCGACAAATCCTGCTAATTTATTCTGTATTCTCTTCTGGCTCATCTTCATCTACGTCGTCTTCATCAGAATCGACAGTGGCAACTCCCTTCCCCTTACTCGTCGGGTCAGTCTTCTTTTTTGGCTTCGTCTCGGCATCCGTCGGATCGGGCTCGGCGTCGAAATTGGTCAGCCGTTGCTGCGCAGAGCTGACCATGTACGGGTCGTGGTCGAAACCGATCGCGTTCAAACCACACCTGATGGCGGCCATGGACGTTGAGCCGACGCCGCAGCAAGCGTCGAGAATCCAGTTGAGTGGATGGCCGTCCTCATCCACCTTGCCCGGATTGTCACCGAGCATGTGGCACTGGGTCAGCTCCATCAACAGAGCTAGGAGTTTCTGATGGTTATTGACGACTTTGCCGTCGCGTTTGAACATCTGGTGCATAACCGGGAAGCCGCGCAAAAGTGACGCGCGGCTGTAACGTTCACCTTCCCCCAGATCAAAGTTGAACATCCACTCCGGCTTTTTAGAAGACTCCCCCGCGGCATCGCTCTTTACATGGTACCTGTCAGGGTCATGACCGATGACATATGTGTCATACATGTCATACGTGTCATACC
This sequence comes from Cymbomonas tetramitiformis, assembly GCA_001247695.2. NCBI lineage: Eukaryota > Viridiplantae > Chlorophyta > Pyramimonadophyceae > Pyramimonadales > Pyramimonadaceae > Cymbomonas > Cymbomonas tetramitiformis. The sequence continues at coordinate 11,855 of LGRX02026668.1, read as the reverse complement.
TGTCAGACATGTCATACCATGTCATGTCATATATTATTATGACAGTCGGTCGTGTCATATATTATTATGACAGTCGACAGTATGGTCGATCATGACTGTACATGTCGAGTCGCGTCATATCATCCGGGTTTTTTCGACCCGCATAGTCTACGTAGATTTGTGGGTTTTAGACAACTGCTGTAAACATGCGCACTATCACTCCGGGTTATGTAAATTTACAATGGAATATAGCTTATGTAAATTTGCCACATTCAAGACACATTTGATATATATGTGGGAAGTAGGCACCCTTAACATTTCTTTTGTAGTTGAGACAGATGCCGAATGTATATGCAATATATGCGGCCCCCGTAAACATGCGCACTATGACTTCACATCCCGTAAGTATGCAGCAAATTTGCACCTATAGCAAATATGCAGCAAATTTGCACCTACAGCAAATATGCAGCAAATTTGCACCTGAAGCAAATATGCAACAAATTTGCACCTACAGCAAATATGTAGCAAATTTGCACCTACAACAAATATGCAGCAAATTTGCACCTACAGCAAATATGCAACAAATTTGCACCTACAGCAAATATGCAGCAAATATGCACCTACAGCATATAGGCTGGGCATATGCACCACTAGTGTGCTTCCCATATACAAGGATGCGGACAGATACATCTACAACTGAGTGCTACTGTCTCGACAAAACAGTAACATTCAGCAGTAGATATATTGCACGGCTGAGTGCTACTGTCTCGATGCGTGGCCCCAACAGGTTATGCCGAAATTCCGCGGCAAGATCGAAACATGCTCGGATATGATCGAAGCGCGTCGCCAAACAGTATTCAAATGCTCGGAAATATTGAAAGGCAAGAGACACGGTATTAGAAGATAAACAAATCTTACATATTTCAGATTCTATTACAGTCTATTACGGTCATATCACTATTACAGTCTATCACTGTTACTATCACATATACAAACAAGGTCACATGCACGTCTAACCTAAATTTGCTAAAGCAACTCCGAATCTCGGCTCTCCTTTGCTCAGAAAACGTGAAACTTGCACCTGCGAAAAAGGCAACTGCACTCAGCATACGGAAGTCATATTTCACAAGATTCACCTTCGGCGCACTGCGCCGAAGGTGGTGATGTCGAAACATCACGATGAAAAAGGAATTGTGCAAACCTGGCATAACGCTATGAGCATGGGGACTTTTAAGGAAAAAGAAAACTCACCTGTGTCGTTCCACGTTCGATGAGTGCTTCCGCGGGGAGACCTCTGACGTGTCTAAGCCTGCACACGTAAGAAACGCTGAAATTAGTCAGTGAGTCACAGAAAACAAACAGCGAGGATAGTGTGATCGGACCAGCAAATGCGAGAGATTTCTGTCCAAGGAAGGAGAAGCACCCGCAAAAAGAAGAGCACCCGCCTTACCAACTTCAAAATTGGAGCCGCGCGCCCAAACTACTTTCTCGCGAGTTCCAGCGAAACCAACCTGTAACATACACAAGTCGTATGAGCGTGTTCTAAAATTTCAAAAAGTATCTGAAAAAGGACGCAGCACGAAAACGAAAAGAAGACTGACGGCTGACAAGCCCCGCTGCTGGGCGCACGTTCGTCAGCCGACAGTCTCCTTTAACTCAACGGCAATCCAAAGTTGTTATGAGCATTCGAACTCTTTCTCATGAATTCTGGTGCGCGAGTCAACGCGTCATCCGTCAGTCTGTCAGCGACGCGACGCGACGGAGCGGAGCGGAGCGGAGCAACAAGTACGTGTCGCGTCGCGTCGTGGCAAGTTATGTCATGTCGTGCCATGTCATGTCATGTCATGTCATGTCATGTCATGTCATGTCATGACATTTTCATGTCGATGTCGCTGTCATACCGCGCGGCGCTACTGTAGCGCTATGAAGACCATCTGAACCGCAAAGCACTGCCCCTCAGCCTTAAGTGTTAAGAGCACTGTGTTTTAGGCCCTAAAAGCGCCCACTTTCCACAATCCACTATAAACCATCATTACACACCGCGCAATATGAAGACAATTTATGCCGATGGTTCGCGCCATCGAGCTGATAGAGGCCGCAAACACTTCGCCGGTCAAGGGCCGGCGGGTACACGTAACGCGACACATTTTTAGAAGTCTCAAGCGATTTTATTTGACCCAATTCGAGATTTCTCAAAACTAAAACTCGTGGGGTAAGATAATTTCGTTACACCATCAAATTCTGCCGAAAAGAAAATGCACTGCAAAAATATTCCGGAAATTAGCGGAAATATTCCGACGAGTCGTCACGCGAATCGTCGTCGTGTGATAGTGGAGATGGGAAATATTTTGGAGGAGATGCCAAATCTTCGGGAGTCACGCGAATGTCACGGAGAGGAGAGTAATTCCGGAGATGAGAACTTTTCCGCCGGAGTCACGCGAATGTCACGGTGAGGAGAGTCATTCCGGAAACGACGAGAAATATTCCGGAGATGAGAAATATTCCGGAGTCACGCGAATGTGATAGTGGAGATGGGAAATATTTTGGACGAGATGAGAAATATTCCGGAGTCACGCGAATTTCACGGAGAGGAGAGTCATTCCGGAGATGAGAATTTTTCCGGAGGAGAGAACAATTCCGGAGTCAAACGAATGTGATAGTGGAGATGGGAAATATTCCGGAGATGGGAGAAATATTCCGGAGGCACGCGAACGATAGCACGGAGAGGAGAGTCATTCCGGTGATGCGAAATTTTCCGGAGGAGAGAACTTTTCCGGAGTCGCGCGAATGTGATAGTGGAGATGGGAAATATTCACGAGATGCCAAATATTCCGGAGGCACGCGAATGAAATATTCATGAAATGCCACGGAGAGGAGAGTCATTCCGGAGATGAGAAATATTGGCATAGAGGATGAGGCCGAGGCGCCACCGCCACCAACACTATATTAACCTTTTCGTCTATCAAATACCTACTCAACACACTAAATTTTGGCCCGAAAGGATAAGTATGTAACAAGTCGTTATGGAAATGCATTGTTTCCGCTAATCGTGCGTAGCCTCAAACCGATAGTGTCATAGTTTTCGATATATTACGCCTATCGTGCTAATAAACTATATACCGAAATTTTTGTCTATGCAAAACCTATTCAGCACACTAAATTTCAGCCCGAAAGGATAAGTATGTAAAAAGTTAGAAAAATACAAAAAGAAGAGTATGTAAGGTATGAGCTAACAAAAGCTCGTGTTAAGATAAGTTATGATAAGTTATGATTGTATGAGTGATATGCAAGTGGTATATGCTAAGTTTAAAGCTTGGATGACTAGTTGGTATGCTCGAATGACAAGTTCGGATGCTCGGATGGCGAGTGGATATGCTCGGATGGCGAGTGGGTATGCTCGGATGGCGAGTGGGTATGCTCGGATGGCGAGTTCGGATGCTCGGATGGCAAGCTTGCCTTTTTGGCAAGCTTGCCTCTTTAGCTCACATGCTTGGCTCTTTAGCTTCACGATCCTGAGGGAGCGCTCTCTTGCCAGGCAAGGGGCTCTTGCCCTCGGTTTCGTGAAGTGCGCCACAGCAATGTGATAATTCACATGCTGGGCTCATTAGCTTCTCGATCCCGAGGGAGCGCTCTCTTGCTAGGTAAGGGGCTCTAACCCTCATTTTCGTGAAGTGCGCCACAGCAATGTGATGAAAGGTGTGGCATCTCAGGTCCAACTGAGATCTCCGAACTTGGTTCGGCGCTCTTTAGATTTGAGCTAATGCCACTAAAATAGAACGATCGACGACTCATACCTTCTCAATTCCATCCATTGGAACGAATTCCTTCCTCGCGCTTTGATATGCGATGTTCGGAATTTTGGCCTACCATGGAAGGCCTCCTACTGTGGCACAGTGTGCCACAAATACAGGCCCCATGGACGATTTTCGTGAATACTTCGATTATGAATCAAACGAAGTAGCTACATGTCATAATTTTTCACGGAGAGTAACGTGACGTTCTCAGAAATTTCGTCAGATAAACGGTTGCGGTAGAAAAGCGTCGCGCTGAAAAATCTGCGAGTTGAAGAATACTTAGTTTGGCCAAAAGGAAAACGCAAGTTTCGGTAAAATTACCCAATTGAAGTGTGTGACATAGAAACATCTTGTCTCTTTCGCGCTGAGTTTTGCTGTGAAAGCAGTGCAACCCTCAGTTGCCAATTTGAGTTCCCTTTAGCGAGGGTTTCCAAGCGACGAACAAAATCTTACCACGCGCCCTTATTTCATTCGCTTGATATATTTCCGCAAGGAAGCTGCGTTTAAGAACGCTGTGAACGAAATCATTTCCTGCTGCTGCTGCATCTTTGACCGCAATTTTTGAAATTATCTCTGCATAGAATTCGATTTTATTTCTGCCTCCGTCGGCGCATTCTGCATTCAAATTCACCGATGACCACAACGAACAGACCGGGTGATGATGATGCATGTTTTTCTTCACTCGACTGTCAATGTCACTGAGCGAATGTTTTCCGCATGAACGGCGCATTGCGCCCGATGGGCATCATTTCGATCTCCAATCACGGGACGGCGCTTTGGTTCTTCGAGCCAAGATGCTGCCCGATGCGACTTTCGTCATTTGTCGAATAGTGGACGACGATAGACGAATTTCGGCAGATCCCAAATTGCATCGGTGGTCGGAAATTATGTAATATTTATATTTCCACGATGATCCGCATGACTTATCCATTTGCAGCTCATCGTATAACTGTAGTATGATAACGGCCGAATAGTGTATATGCTGATTTATAGGATACTGGACGGACAACAGAAGAACTACAGCCGATTTCAAATTGCATCAGGCCACGGAATTTATACACTAGTTATATATTCGCGATGATTCGCATGACTTACCGATTTGCTGCCTGCTGTACTATTGTCGTAGGATAACGGCCGAATCTTGGATACGACGATTTATAGCACGAGCTCGTTCACCGTATTTCCTTCATGTGCAACGCGAGTCACAAAAATATGAATTATATATTACACACGTTTCAATACAGTCGAATCCGAAAAGTGAAAATATATAAGAACGCCAGGATACTCACCGATCGGTTCCGGAAAGCGCGTCCAGTGATAATTTAGTATACTCGACTGATATCGTAAACCTCGTGGATAACGTCACTCCTGAATTCTGATACGAAAAACACGTTTCATGTCATTTATACAGTCTGACGTTACTCGTGTATAATGATTCAAAAATGACTTGTCGCGAGGATTATGTTCCTAAAATGCACCCGAATCGGGTTGTGTCCCATATACTGGAGTGGCACGATTCGAATAAATATGTTAAAAAACTGCACACTCAAAAAACCCGGATGATATTAATATGACAGTCGTCAGTACGGTCGACGATGACTGTACATGTCGCCAGATGATAATGTCATATCATCAGGCATCTCTGTCATCGAGAGTTCGTATGTCGAACTCGAAGATGGCAAAGCAAAGATACATCTTGAATACAAACAAGAACCATCTTGGCTTTCAGCATGCGCGGAACTCGCATGCGCAGCATGAACGAACTAGTCGTTATTACCATGCTGGTCGTTCAACCTACGTCTCGGGTTCACAACCCAATGGCGGTACCATCTAAGATGATGGGAGACGTATGGTACAAAAGTGAGGAAGCGTTGTGCTTTAGCAGATCTTCTTACAGAGACTGCACTCACAAACCCGCTCATCCGTACACTTGCATTGCTGTCCAACTTTGCAGTGTTTATTTGTACACTGATAATATATTCACGGCGCCTGTTTATCTCGCCGTAACAGATGGTATTCTAAAAGAAACTCGTCAAGGCACGATACTCGAGAACTCAAGTGGGTGCAGCGATAGACGTAGCATATTTCATATTGTTCGCAGGTTTGCAGGTGGGCGCATAAGCGACAGCGCTCGCAGTAATATTGAATATCTGCAGCTCGAATAATATACGCTCGCATATCGACAACGCAGAGATTGCGCGAGGAGATTTTTCGCAGCGCACACGCAGAAATAGCTGATCGCACATATACGCGATAAGGTGTGCACATGGCATACATCGGCGCAGCAATGAAACGTATTCGCATAAATGGTTCGCAAATGTATGCATGTTCGCAGATGCGATAAATCAGCGGCGAAATCGTTTTCGCGCGGAAAATCATCAGCGCAGTATCACGATTTTCATAATTGCACTAAATTGCTTTTGTACGGCTTCATACATGTTGATGCGCGATGGTCACTAATTTGCAGATGGCAGCATGCGCGATGGTCGCATATTTTTACAGAAGTGAATCGCAGCATGCGCGCGCTTGTATGAATCACGTTCGAAAATTGTCCAGAATGATATATTACATAGTGGTCATCGACAGAATTTTGATTCGTATACATGTCAGCGCTCGTATCATGCGCTGATGAATGGCGACGACAATACATGCTTTTCATCAGCAGCGCGCTCGCATTCGTATGCGACGTACATCAGCGATATTTTCAAATAATTCCTTCGCACTGTTTACAATACCAGCGCGTACAATGATTTATGGCCTGTCAGCACGATATACGTTCTTCATGATTTCGTCACATGCGAAGAACGCTCGATTTTAGCGCGTACAATTTTTGATGTGTTTACATGCAGTGAGAAGCACATATGTATACGCGCGTCGAAATCATATGCAGAATGATTGTATACATGCAGGAATGCTGTGGACACATGATCGTTATGCTGTGGATACATACTGCTTTGGATACATTACCACTATGTTGTTGTGAATGTATTATTATCATACTGCAGCAAATTCCAAAGTGTTCTGATGACTGCACAAATACTTTAATCATCATCATTATGCTTATTAGCAGCACAATGATCTGTTCACAACATGTGTGTGCGGATCAGCACACACACACACACATGCACTTATTTCACTCACAGCAATCATCAACATGCAGTGCATACACTTTTATACCATGCACATATCTTATGCTGAATGATTGCATTGATTGTGAATTGTACATGCTTTATTATACTGTACAGCTTGATCACGATACCAGCTGTAGTACATAGAGCATAAGCATATTGCAGTGAATGCTAGTCTATATTCGAATCCATGTAGCAAAGGGTGCCTGAAAGTAGTCTTAACACCATAATTAGTTTGTCATGTCCTGGTGGAGCCGAGATGCTCTCCAGATCACATGTACATTCTATGGTGGATTACTGGATGGAATGCTCACCTGAGCTTCATGTAAAATCTATCCAGCAACTCATTTTGTAATGAGATTAGCATGAAATTACAATGATCCCTAAACTTGATATATCATGTTAGATGTAATCAGTACATGGTATGCTGACTGTCTTGCATGATAAATTGTCTAGGATATTGTGATACCCAGAACATATCCTGCAAAGTGTGTACAAGTAAACACACACACACACTGGCATAAGTACTAATCAGCAGTACTACACACTGCACATACACTAGCATTCATTATACATGTTGAGATTCACTGACTCAGAGTGAATAGATCAACTATATTGTATATGGTAATATGGATACCACTTTCCAAACACATGTGCGTGGAAAGTGTCAATGATGGCGATACATAAGGGAACAGGATAAGACAACATGCTGTAGGGCTGGATGGAGTTATCTCCAGACCCGAAGGCAAAATACTGCACCCATAAAACAGCTGGTAACTGTTGGGTGCAGTCCACTCGTCTCATCCCACATATCATCGCTGGAGCAACTACAACAACTACGTTGCATATTGACAGTTGAATCAGACTTGATCAGATCAATTGCATGCAACACACAGATCAGTATTTACATGATATCTGACAATAGTGTTAAGGACAACACACATATATAAATGTGCTGTGTCAAGTTGCTGTGATTATATCCAGCAAAGTCCAGATTTGTTCTAAATAAGATATATCACTTTGATAAATCTTAAGAGCACAGACCTATGCTCAGAACAAATCATAGGTTGACAAATATCACTGAAGTGGATGTTCCTGAATGGATGTTCCCACTTAAGTTGATAAATCTATACATAATCAGAAAAGTACATTTGCTGTGCATGGGTTTGAATCAGTAAAACCCAGAATGCTGTCAACCATAAATGTTGATATACAGCACAACTCACTTATTTGCTATGAAATTTGTCATGTGCAAACGTGAAGTTCCTTCCAGTGATTCTGTACTTTACATTCCACATATACACTGAGATATGTCACCGAGGCAATATTTTAGATAGCTGAAAAAGCTGTAAAATGGGTAAAAATGCTCCACGCATGATTTCAAAATGAAAAATGTGTGCCCATTTTATTTAAAATTATGATTTTATACCTATTGAGGTATCAGGAAATCATAATGACACATGTCATATCTCGTGTAACGCCCTAGATATTGGGTGTGGAATATGTAGGGGTATACATATTGCTGTAACAATAAATCGCTCAAAATGTTGTACGTAAAACACATTTTGAAAATTTCGGATTGATTTTTTTTGCTAAAATGAATATTTACCTATCAAATAACAATCCCTGATTTATGCAGCATGTGTAACGCCCTGTAACACCCTAAAAATTAAATGTGTGTAACAGGGGTGTAACGTACCTCCTGAAAACCACCTTACATTCATGTAGGTATTAAATGCAGTTTTGCTTAAAAATCTTTGCAAAAACATTATACTGCTTATTTTTTACCTATATTAGGGTTACTGATACCATGTAACACCCTAATCACATTATGGGGTATAAGGGCCACTGTAACTATATATGCCCTAAATACCACTATAATTTCGATAAACTTCGTATTTAGCATTAACATATCATGCTGTTTTGACACAAACATGATTATGTATCGGGCAACAACCCAAGAACTGTGGCAGATGATTCCTATAAGGAATGCATGCTATTTTGAGGTATTGGCAATTGACAACTGCCACTATATCACACACTTCCTTGAGGGGGGAAGAAGGTGGATATATATATATATACTTACCTCATTATTATGTACGAATATAATACATGTATGTAAACATACCGATATACCATATATAACATATAAATCACACACACTCAGTTAGACAATTAGCTGAAGGTATTTTTTGTGCTGTGTTTTTGTTTTTAGATGGTTACTATCGAAGAGGAAGAGCATGAGATTCCTGATATCAACCCAGATCATTCGACTTGGTTTTTCGACATACTTGGTTCATACGATGCATACAGTCGGTTTAAGGTTCCAAAGTGGATTGCTGGTTATGCCGATACACTAACCAGATATGACCACATAGGCTATTATGACAATGTCAGTCGCATGAAACCAGATATGAGCCGGTACAAGGATCCTGCCAATGAGCCTCACCACAAGCAGAGTATACAGCAGACAGTCCTCCGATGGTCTTTGTAGATCCAGATGCAGATTCAGTACCAGCACCAGCTCCACCAGCTCCACCCAGTTTGGTCCCCAAGGTAAAAATGACACCACCTAGGGAATTCAAAACAGGACAGGACGCAGAGGTCTGGTTGGATACAGTGGACAGATATTTCCAGTTCACTTATCCAGGTGTCAATGATAAGGATTTGATCACAGTGTTTCTTACTCTCATACAGAATAACGACAGACACTATTTCCAGGTCTTGGCACAACAACCATATGCCACTTATGAGATGGTCAGACAGACGTTCCTCGGACAATTTGGTAATCCTCATAAGAGATCAGTAGCCAAGAAACACCTAATGGCACTGACTCAAGGAACCCAAACCTTTGCAGATTATTTGCGCACATTTACATCACTGGCTTCTTTAACAGCAGTTGATTTAAATGATGTGCTAATAAAGGACAGATTCGTCACCAGTATGGATTCTGATCTCCGCAGACAGTTCCAGCTCAGATACATGACAGAAGAGCAGAGGAACAATCTGTCGTGGCAAGAAACCACACAGATATTGCTTGATTTGAACTACGTCATTCACTCAAAGCAATCAGAAACCCTTCACTATCGGGGTCAGAAGGAGCAGTCATCTGGAGGTCCATCCAAGAAGGATAAGGACAGAGGACGTGGCCAGAAGCCATATGACAGAACCAACAGAAATCGGAATTGGAATCAGAGTGGCAGTCAGAACTCCAATCAGAATCGGAACAAAGGAAAGGGTGGTAAAGGCAAGGGCAAAGGAAAAGGAAAAGGAAAATCACAGAATGATAAGACCTGCAATCGTTGTGGTCGTGTTGGTCACATCGAGAAGGATTGTTTTGCCACCAGGACCAATGATGGAAAGGAGATCAAGGGTAAGCCACCAGCTCAGAATCCTTTTCAGAATCAGAGACAGCCACAGAAGAATCAGGGTGCTAAGGATGGGTCTGGCAAACTCATCAATACAATCAACACCTTGGTCAAGGAACTGAAGAGTCAGCACAGCATCAATGCAGCAGTTGCAACTCCAGATCCAGTTCCATCAGCTCCAGCTCCTCAGGGAAACTCTCAGGGTACTGCGCAGGTACCGGTGTTGAAAGCACCCCGAGGGTAGATCAGCCTGAAGATGCCACTGAAGCAAGTGGCCGGATTGAGAGTATCTCAGAAGAAGTCCTTTCCAGTCTGACATTGCAGTTTCAGCAGATGGACAATCCCACAGAACACATCGCACAGATGCAGTCTCAAACAGCACAGCTGAAATCACAAGTTGTATAAAGGGAAAGTTTATGGACAGAGTACTCACATTTTGGTAGATCCAGGAGCCACATCGTCTTTCATCGACAGACAGTTCGCTGCTCAGCTTGGTATAGCTCCCACAGATTCTTCATCATTTTTAGTGGGATTGGCTGGAGGAAGCCAACTACCATGCACATCCTATCTTCCCAAGGCTACATTTTCTTTGGGCAAGTATAAGGATATAGAAGATTTCTACATCATTGACATGAAACCATTCACTGTCATTCTGGGTCAAGATTGGTTGGAGAGGAGGAATCCACACATTGACTTTCAGACCAAAAATCTGACGATCACTAGGAAGCATTCATCAGGCTCCAGTATTCGCACAGTATTGTCCAGAGTTGACCAGACTCCAGACTCAGATGACCTTCCTGAAATGGAATTGGTCAGCGCTACCACCATGAGAAAGCATCTTCGTCGCATTCGATCCAGTGGTTCGGCTGAAGAAGCCGTAGCTTATCTCTTCTTTCTCTCAGAGGGCGACGGTGAACTGGTCTTTGCAGCATCAGACTCAGACACCACTATGGAAGACCCCGAGGTCACAGCAGCACGTGATCAAGTGAGAGAAGAATTTTCAGACATATTCCAGGAGGATCTTCCAGCTGGTCATAGGCCAGAACGGTTTGAAGGTGGTTATCATCGAATCAACATTGAACCTGGGCATAAGCCACCATCACAGCCAGTACGTACCATTCCAGTACCCATGATGGAGGAGCTCAAACGGCAAATCAATAAATATGTCGAGTTGGGTATCCTTCGTCCATCATCATCACCATATGGGTGCCCAATCATCTTCGCTCCTAAGCCAGGGGGAAAGTGGAGGATGTGTTGCGATTATCGTGCCCTTAACAATATCACCATAAAGGACACATATCCGTTGCCACCCCATGATACCCTTCTTGAAAAGCTTAAGGGAGCACGCTGGTTCAGTAGATTTGATTTCAACCAGTTCTTCCACCAAATCCCCATTCATCCAGACGACATTCATAAAACTGCTATTCGCACCAGATACGGTTCTTATGAATGGACAGTTATGCCTTTCGGATTGACCAATGCTCCTGCAACAGCACTTCGTGTAGGAAACCAGGCATTCTTTGACTTCATCGACCAGTTCCTTGTCATATTCATGGACGACACTATTGTATACAGTCCAGATTTTG
>LGRX02026667.1:0-19255 GCA_001247695.2 Cymbomonas tetramitiformis | reverse complement strand
GGTAGCGGCGGATCCTGCTGACGGCGGGGTGGCGGCGCATGCACCCCCGGGTGGAGTTCGCACTGCAGGTACGATCCAGCCACCGCAGGTAGCGGCGGATCCTGCTGGCGGCGGGGTGGCGGCGCATGCACCCCCGGGTGGAGTTCGCACTGCGGGTACGATGCAGGCACCGCAGGTAGCGGCGGATCCTGCTGGCGGCGGGGTGGCGGCGCATGCACCCCCGGGTGGAGTTCGCACTGCAGGTACGATGCAGGCACCGCAGGTAGCGGCGGATCCTGCTGGCGGCGGGGTGGCGGCGCATGCACCCCCGGGTGGAGTTCGCACTGCGGGTACGATTCAGCCACCGCAGGTAGCAGCGGACGTGCAGGACAATTTTCTTGCGGACATCGGAGTCTGGGTGAAGTACTTGTCTGAGTGCCCGTGGGTGACGTACGACCCTGCAGCACGTATATTCAGCGATGATACCAACCACATGACACAGTCGCAACTTCCCGAGAGCCACGCGATATGGGTCGGCGAAGTATGTGACGCGCTGAACCTCCTGCGCCCGTTCTTGACGATGGTTCCGGTCCCCCCTGCGCAACGACGTCGACCCCAGGGCGCACATACCACCCAGCCCCGCACCCAGGAGTCGCGCCCAGCCCAGGCGCCGGAGCAGCCAATACACCTCAAGATAAATCAGGCCGCAGCACCGGCCCCGGGGGCATTGCCCACACCGGAGGAGGCAGTGAGCCCATTACCCACTATCATGACAGGGGCGGCGTTCAGGTCCTCCCTGGACGAGCAGTCCGAGGAGGATGAGGAGGTGGTGGCTCCCCAGCAGGCTCAGGAGGTCAGGAGGAGTCCGAGGACCATTGTAACGTCGCTGCCATCCCTGGAAAAACGACGAGCCAGTAACATAGCCAGGAATATGGCCCAGATGAAGGGTGTGATGGAGGCTAAGGGCGCTCTGTTCACCGTTGGTGACACAACACCGGAGGCAGCGTTGGCCTTGCTGCAAACCGTCACGGACGAGCGCCTTAAGGACCACATCACCGCGCTGAAGGGAACGGGCAAAAAAGTGAGTCTGACGATGAAAGGGAGCTTGTTTACCCTTCAGCAACCAGCGACATTTGCGGGTTACGCAGCGCTTAGCAAGAAGTCCTTGGACGCGCTCAACACGCCACTAACAAATGAACTCAAGCGGCGTGTGAACAACAACCCGGAGCTGCGAGCTCTCGTGCCAGTCGCCGCGCCAAAGAGCACAGCAGCTGAACCCCGGAAATCCAAACGTAACGAGGGACCGCCGGCTGCCGGCAGCAACAAGCGCAAGAAGCAGGCCTGCCCGGCTGATGCTCGGCAGGTTACTGTGTCAGGAGCAACAATGGCCGAGCTCCTGCCGATTTCGCGGAAGGGCGCGTTTCATCGCGCCGTCAGTGGCGGTGTAGAGTGGTTGGTGGCTGCTGGCAAAGCGGAGAAGCTCACGCAGTCCGCTGTCAAAATACTGTCGGGCCGTATGAAGACACAGCTCTGGGAGACGACCACGTACGGCGAGGAGTACTCAGTGGAGCATGCCTCCGGGACGTGGAGTGGAGCAATCGGCAAGACTGTCCATCGCATAACGGTGGAGGAGTGGTCTGAGGTGCACGATTACTACTGCACGGCGGTGGCCAGTGACAATGGCGCCAACCTGCAAGTCAAGTTGCCCGCGGTGCTCTTCGACTTCGCCATTTTTCATGCGGAGTTCGACGCGCACGCATTCAACTCGGCGATCATCCCGAAATTCGGCGAGTGCCGGGTCCCGGATGTGCACATCTGCGAGAAGGGACTGCTTTGGAGGACATCGACCGGGGAAGAAATGTGCATGTCCAACCTGCCGAAGTTGCTCAGCATGCGCGGCACGGTCCCGCCGGGTTTACAAGTGGACGGAAATGCGGAGCCACGACCAGCCGGTGAGTGGGGCACGCCTCCCGCAGGCAGCTCGCATGCATGGGTTGTGACATGCCGATGCCTGCAATGAGCAACATGAGGATTAATGTCGAATCTTGCGCCGTGTGCACGCAGGTGTATCTGGTGACGCGTAGCTTGGATTGCAACGCTGGCGATACCCCAAGCTGCTGGCTGACCAGTGTTCCTGAACCAGAAGCTTGAAAGCAGGCGCATACGACTTGTACCGCAGAGGAAACGCGCAACCGTGCAAGCCTCTGGCATGAAAGCTTAGGATGTCAACCACGAACACCAGCTTCCGATTAATGCAGATTGTAGGCTATGCGAAGTGAAAGACCGTATGTGGCTAGAACAGACAATTTTGAACTGTATTGTATCTTTGGAATAAATCAGTTTGTGTTCTCCAACGGAAACACGCGGTCACTAAGCACGCGTCACGCTGCACACGCCATGCACCGAGCGACCGCCGCGTATCGATCGGGCGCTCACGCGAGGAGCAACGATGCATCTAACGAGGTGTCTGCCTTCATGATGCAGGTGCTGTCGGTGTCCCCCCCCCACTCCCCCTCAACGGATGTGCTGCGTGCAGGTCGGTGACACGCCGGAAGGGGTAGTTTGCGGCAGGTACAATGCGCGGTGATGGATGAACTGGATGACGTCGTCATCCTGTGCAAACTGCAAAGCCTGGAAATTGGGGGCAAGTCACCCACAGTGTCACGGTTTGCTGTGGACATCGGATGGATCCCAAGCAAGGTCACAGAGGAGTGCAGCACGATGGCGCAGAAGAGCGCAAAGATCCGTCAGCTGGCTGACAGATTGACAACTCTCGGGTGCATGATCGACAAGAGGATGCGGATAACCTACGCACCGCCGCATGTGGGCCCCAGAGAGCTAGCAGGTGGGGGGGCGAGCCCGGTGGACGGCGCGCGGGGGAAACGGCGAGCCGGGGGGGAAGCCGTCACGTGCCAAACGGCGCAGCTCCCAACCGCGTGTGATAACCGGCACGTGACCGACGCCCGCCTACTGGAGTTGGCGCAACGCGCTTACCGTGACATCAAGCGCCCACGCATTCGCTCCATCTTCACCCCCGACGACTTGTGCACGCTGGGCATACCTGATCAGGTAGGGCGCGCCGGAAAGGATTACAAGGGAAGGATTGACGTGCTCATAGGCCGCATGCAATCTCTGGGAGTTCAGTTTGATCAAAGGCACCGGGTCATTGCCATCTCCGCTGGCCACCAGATGGAGGCGGCCCCAGTGTTTGTGGAAACAGCGGATGATGATTCTCAGCAGGCGAGGATACCCAACAAGAGAATGCGGTATACCCTGGTGGGAGGAGCCGGCGCAGATGGGAATGACACGAACCACGACCTGGCGGACGCACAGGCCGTGGGATATATGGGATTGAGTCATTGCGAGGAAGGGGGGTCGTCAGATGCCCCCACCCCAGCCGAAAATGCATACTGGGAGGAGGTGTTGGATTTGCCGGACATCCCGGAAGAAGACATCGTGGAGGAGACGGACGAAGGTGGTGATGCGGAGGCGGACCTCCTCTCCATCCCGGACTTTCTTTACGATGTACGCCCTGCCGCACCTTGCACACTGGCGGAACACTGGTCTCACTGCCCTGCTCGGACAGGACGTGGAAACGCCTGTGCGTCTTTCTGATACATCATGTAGTGCGTATTGTAGCATGTACGTTATGCAACATGCGCAGGGGCATGCAGCGCATGCAGAATATGCACAGAAACTAAGCCAGGATGGGACGGCCACTCGCAGGAACTAGCTGCAAAGGCGGGCATGGAAATCGAGGTGGAAGAGGCGGCCGCCTTGCTGCTGGCTCATCACGCAGAGGTGACGGTGTACGCGCCGGTGCCGGCGAAACAGGTGACGGTGGACCCTCCGGAGGCAGGGAAAGTGGTGACGGTAGACGCGCCGGAGCCAGCGAAAGTGGAGACATTGGACGCACCAGAGTCGGCCGAACTCAGTCTTAAAAAGATGGATCCGCTTCTAACGCATGGGCAGGCGAGCCCCCACGGAGTGACGCTGCAGGAAGCTGTGTGGTATTTGCTGGACATGAAACGGCGGCAGCAGTGGACAGACGCGCACTTCAACACGTTCATGAAAATCTTGAAGATGCTGCTGGGTGGAGCAAACACCAATTTACCGGGGTCACTCTGGCACATGCTACGCCTGATTGGTGCCGAGACCGTGTGGGACTACGCAGTGCATGTGTGTCCGAAGTATCACAGAACGTTTCCAGCAGAGACCAAGAAACCAGCGCAGGAGAAATGCGGGGTTCCCATCGCGTGGGATGCGGCGGGAGTGCCGGTCGGGTGGTGCGAGGAGGAGAGATACAGTGTGACACGTACGGCGCGGGGTGAGGTGTACCGCCCGCAGGAGTACTATTTCTACTTCCCGGTGAAACGGCTAGTCCGACGCTGGATGCGCAATGCGAAGTTTGCAAAGATGCGTGCTGATACGCAGGCGAGAGCGCCTACAAACGCATGCGTCATGACCAGCCCGCACGTGGCGCGGATCAACGAGCACAGCACGGTTGGGGGCCGGCTGCTGCAGGAAACAGAAAGCACGGATCCCATGAAACCTGGAATGGTTCGGGCTGGAATGGCTGTGGAATACGGAGAGGATGACGCACGGGCGAAGAAGCACGACAAACAGTGAGTCCAGCCGACACCCAGCACTCCTACTACAACCAAGCCCCCCCCTCCCCTTGATGTATGTTGAATGAAATGGCTGACCTGAACAGCGCTATGGTGCAAACGATGCGTTGCACGTGAGGGTGGGGACACACCACCGGGCGTAATGGTGGGAATGTGGCGCGCACGGTGCAGGGGATGGTCCACGAGGTTCGGAGCGATGCGGAGCGCGGACCTGCACCCTCGGGTACACGCCGCCACAATCTGCAACTCGAACCGTTGCGATGTGCCTTGTTACTAGAATAAGGCTAACCAGTATAACGCATGCAGGTGGTCCCCTGCTGCTGGTCTCCTTCTGCAGTGTAGGCGTATGCAAGGTGCACTGCGTCCCGCCTTGCGTGCCGTAGGTTGTGCACCTGCTAGCGTGTCTGGCTGCGAAGGCTTCCCGGTGATTGAGGAAGGGAGGACTGACGGTGCATCCATGCGGGTGTTCGCAGGATCGGGTTAGGATGGAATTTACCGGGCTCGTAATTGTGGTTCCGGGCCCTAGGCAGCACTGGAAGAACAATGACGTGATCCAAGAGCGCCTCGTGAAGGAGCTCAAGGAGTTACGCGACGGGCACGCTGACGACAAAGGCACGCCGTTCCGAGTATACGATGGTTACTTTGGCAAGTGGCATGATAAGTTCAGTGTGTTTCTGGTGCTGTGCTACTGTGACACCGTTGCGCGGAACGATCTGGGAAGGTTCGCTCCGGTGGCTGCCAGACGCAACGATTACCTGAGCCTGTGGGAGGGCACCCCCGGACCAACTGGTGGGATGTATTGCCTAGGCTATGCCAAGCCTATCGCACAAAGCTATTTACCGGACGGGGAGACGGTTCATGCCTGGGACCCGTCGGTGCTATTAACCCAGGAGGATCACGAGGAACTAGTCAAGCTAACCCAGGAGGGCGCTGATCCCATGCGGACCGGGCGCTACGGTAAGGGTCCCCTGGAGGCCCTGGAATATTTCACCGCCATGTCGGCATACGTGCTGCCTTTCATGCACTGTATGACCTTCGGTGTCGTGAAGAGTACTGTGAAGATGTTCCGCCACAAGGTGCCCAACTGCGATGACACGTGCTGCTTCAACGCCGCGCAGCTAAAGCAGCTACAGAAGAACGGCAAAGGGCTGTGTGCCCCGCACGACATGCACCGTGAGTACCAGGACGTGGTGCAATATGCAGGTAGGTGTGCTGGCAGGCATGATTGCAGGAAAGCTGTTCTTCCCATGCATGCGAGATCTACGTGCATTGTGTGCATGGGCCGGCCCGTTGTATGGGTCGACCATTGATTGAACAGTGTATGCATGCTGATGTCGCCCGAAACGCTTGGTTTGTTTGCAGGGAACTACACTATGGAGGACTGGCTCAACTTCATTTTGATATTCAGCCCGCTGGTATTCATGGACGTCCTGGAGAGTCTCAACCGAGAGTTGGACAGGGCTTGGTGGAAGCTGAGGGAGGCTGTGATATATTTCATCCGGCAGGTGTGCGCCGGCACAATCGAAGACCGCGCAGAGGCTCGCGCACAAGCGGAGCTGCGTATGAGGGAGTTCGCTGTCATTATTGAGAACGAGTGCCCTATGAACATGCTGACGCTGAATCTACGCCTAGCCGTGGTACACTTGTGCAAGCAAGAGGAGAAGGTAGGCGTTGTCAGCTCCAACATCGAGCTATGGGTGGAGCGACTGTTGGGGGAGGCGAAGGGGGTGGTGCCGGAGCCGGTGGGGGGGAAGGCCATCGATTCATGCATCGGTAACGCCTACTTGCTGAAAGACCGTGTAGATGACATGGCCCACTTGTACCCCGGGATCCGGTTCCTTCCAGACTATGTCGCGCACTCGGTGAAAGAGGACGGCCCGGGTTTCAGCGATGACCCGGGGCTCGCGTGTCACTTCATGGATGTCGGTCATCACATCATCCGCGGTGGCGTGGCTGTATCCGCGCTAAGCGCCGATGCGGAAGGAAGGCTGCTTCCGGGCCTGGCGGCTTCCTTGCGTGCCATGCACGGTGAGCGATACGAGCTAGAAAGGGGCGCCTTGGACGTCCTATGTTTTCCACGAATGCGGCACGGCGACGAGGACTTCACGTCCACGATGTACACCAGGGCAGTAACCAGAATCTCCTACAACGTAGCCTTAGCATCCTCTGAAGCCGATGCATTTGAATACGGCCGCGTGGAAGCTTACTATCTGATCTGGGACCCGGCCACACATTGCGCTGTGTGCCGTCTAGCCATGGTGACGGCATACCCGACTATCAAAAACGCGCGCATGAACAGCCGTGCCGTCTTTGTCTTGAACGAGGATGCCAAACATACCCTGCTGATGCCGGCGTCACGCCTTGAGACCAAGTGTATCTGCCACCGCCCTCCGGGATTTAAAATCCCCCTCCACGCCATCTACCTTTGGCCAGGAATGAAATCTGCACGATGCTCAAGACCTTAGCAACGGCAAGCTAGAAATCAGTAGCATGCGCCCTTCCTTCCTTTCTCCTTCTTATTGCTTCTAGTTTGACCTTACTTGCAAAACCCAGGACGGGGCCGGGAGTTGCCAAGCCACATACTTACCTACCTAGCATATCTGGTAACAGTTATGTAACATTCCATGCCTGATTGCCACGTGCACTAATCTTGCACACGTGTCTGTATCACAGTGCATCCTGCCTGCCACGTGTCTAACCGTGGTCATACCGTGGTAAATTTACCGGCCATATGTGGTAATTTTACCATTGGGGGTCAATTTACCGGTCATATGTGGTAATTTTACCATTGGGGGTCAATTTACCGGTCGTAGGGGGGTACCATGGTAAATTATATACAGCAATGGTAAACAGTAATATATAATTACCGCGCTATAAGTAAATGTGGTAAAATCGTGTTAGAAAAGTGCCCAGTAACCAATAGGAAATTACCCACGGGATTTATACCGCCACTATTAGTATGATGGTGGTAAAACACCAATTTACCACAATTTACCACCAGTTTACCACATTTTACCGCCATTTTACCACGTTTATTTCTCAGTGTGGCGCCTCAAGTGTGCGGCTTAGAGGAGCAGCGTTCCGGTGAGGCACAGACATGATGCTTTTTTGACCACAATGGAGCTGGAAATGAGAATGCTCAAGATCCGAAGACAAGACGGCTTTTTATTGGCCAGAGTTGCTGTCTAGATGCTTAACCTCGATGGGGTTGCATTCGGATACAAACTGTGCAACCATACATGTGACCTATGCATTGGTGTATGACTTTGATGAATTGTCTCTTGTCATGAACCTGGAAGGAATGACGGGCAAATAGCTAGAACGGCGGATCTCACTATTCGGCTCTGCTGTTATGGAATTCGATGCCTGAATGGCACAATTGGCAATCCATTGGCTCAGATGCTTCCCTTCAGACACTGGCAACAACTTGTGCGCCAGCTTCTCTAGATGTGGGGGGAAACCATGCATTAACAATTCATCAATCAAAACACATGTTACCAAGGCTGATTCAACGAATCCTTCAACTCTTGAAATTCAACAATCAGCATCTCAGGCTGTTGACGTCAAAGTAATGGTCTTAAGCTTACAATATAGCTTATTCACATTTAAAAAACCATCGTTCTCCTATGTCAGTGCCCTTCAAATAATATGATAGAGCTGGAGAAATATGCATCTATGATTTTTTCATGATGAACTTCATGTGTCAGTAAGTCAAATAAAGACTTCATTTGATGCTTCAATCGGAATGATGTACCGTGCCATCAAACTTTATGACTGCTATACAGTACACAGATGCTGGAACTTTTCATAAGATTTCTCTATTTAATCTTCCAAGCAAAATCACAATGATGTAAAATCATTTTTTGGCAGATGTATGAAGAATGAATGAATCTACACTCCTTCCCCTTTAAAAAGAGGTGTATCAAACCAATCAGATGGTGATGGAGAATGCCATTCAATTATTATGTCATGTGAAAAATGGTTTGATAGAAAATCAGACTGAGATTACTCATCGAATCAAGTGCTTTCGAGGTAACAATGTCAATAGGAACACCGATTCTCTCAACGTCGTACCGGCAACATGCCTGACGCTTTTGAATGGGGCGAATGCCAGATGTTGTCAAATGCCAATGTCAATTCACTATGATCCAATAGATGGTGTCAGGGATATGACCGATGACACATGTGTCATACATGTCATAGCTGTCATACATGTCATACTATGTCATGCCATGTCATGTCATATGTCATAATGACATACAGTCGTCGAGTATTGTCAGTACGGTCGACTATGCCATGTACAGTCATAATGTCTGTCATTCACTTAAGAAGGTGAGTGACATCTGTCATCGAGAGGCCAGGTATTGGCATCGAGATGGCGAAGCAAGACAAGTCTTGAAGACCCGAAGTGTTCTGAGAAGACGCGTCTTCGCTTCAAGCATGAAATGAACAGCATGCGAGCATCAATGGCTATATCGACCAGCCGATGCGGGTAGTTCACCCAGTGCCCTCGGGTTCACAACCCGATGGTGGTAACGCGTGTGACGCGTGAGGGCACTGGAGGTATATGAGGAGCATTGGGCTCAAGCAAGCACTTCTGGTCTACCAGTTTGCTGCACTCATACCCCACCATATACTTGCGCGTGCTTGCTACAGTTCAATAGCAGCCGCGCCACATATCAAGTCCGTATAGGACCGTGACAGTGGTATTCTTTTCCTCAGATGTTGTTGCAACGATACTTCAGCCAATTCGTGGGAGGACAAGTTGCCTCTGGTGAGGTTTGCGATTAACAACACAGTTTCAGCTACGACTGGTTATACACCTTTTTATCTCGACTCGATGGCGCAACCACTTTCGCCTCATGATCTGGCAAATACTATTCCGCCAGAAGCTCCTGTTCCAATACAGAATGTTATTCGAGATCACTTTGACCAGTACTCGGTTGTACATGCCAATGCGGTAGATAACATTTCCCGAGCAGCAGAAATCAACCGAGCCAGATTCAATAAGACTCACATGCCCCGACAATTTGCAGTAGGGCAAACCGTTCTTCTACGGACTGAGTTTATTCAATGGACTGGTTTGACAGAGGCAGGCAGACACTTTAAGCAGCCATATATTGGGCCGTTCACCATATCTAAAGTTCTCAGCCATGGACGTGCTTATGAGCTAGATTTCGGGGATCTCGACATTCGTATCCATCCGGTTCAGCCTGTATCCAGAATAGAGTTGTACAATGACTCAATTCAAGCACCTTTGCCTCTGCCACAGATGATCACCGAAGAAGGGCAACCACTGTTTGAGATATCACACATACTCTCAGATAAGATCACTAGAGGTGTCAAGTACTATTTAGTGCGATACGCAGGCTACGGCCCTGAACATGACACCTGGGTCAAAGCCACAAAGCTGACCAATGCAGCAGACATAATAGCTGCCTATGAAGGCTAACAATATATTAAAGCCTATTGCCCTTACTTCTTGTAATATATACTAATACATGTCGATCATCTTTATACCCTGCTCTTAATGTTCTATCATTATGTTGTATCAAGAGCAGGAAATTGATCCTTCCTTGCTAAGGTGTAGTGAGCCTTGTATCAAATCATACCCTTGCACAGATACGCATACATGCGGGTACCATATCTGTGGATAAATAAAAACTGCTATGCTGCCTTTGCCAGACCGTGGGTTGTCATTCGGATCTTATGGCCAGATTCCGCAGCTACCGGAATACTGAGGTAGACGGAGTTGTGATCCTGAGTTGTGTTTGACATACATAACTAAACGAATTCACATTAGTACGTTGTCGAATCCATCCTATGAAATGTTCGTCAGTGCGCGCGTACCGGACCGAAAAAAAGGAGTTTGGCAGTCGAGTGAGGATTTAAAGTGGACTTATAAAGACCCTCCGATATCTCGTACAGTAAAGACCGGTATATAAGAAGCTCGGCTATAAGAAGCCAGCCGCTGGCTTTTTGCCCAAAAATTAAGAAGCCGGCTAAGAAGCCAGCCGCTGGAAAAAAAACGGATGGCGATAGAAAAAATGCCATTTTAAGAAGCTATACCACTGGAATTTCGAGAAGAGGCTACATTAAAATGATCGATTTAAGAAGCCGTATCATGAATATCGATCCAGTGAACTCGTTCTCAATTAATCGTATACAACGTATCGATATATATCTATATGTATATATGTATATCTATACTTCGAAGAATGCAACCATTATTAAGGTTCAATACACTTGAGAAGTTTTGGATGATCACAAGCACAATGCATATGCAGTACTGAAGGTACACAATAAGTATTCTCATTACGTATGCATCATGGCATGGTATCGGTTGTGGGCGGTCTTATGCGTCTCGACTTCGAAAGTAATCTCTGACTGCTGAGCATCACTGGTGAGTGCTGGAATGTCTTGTGTCTTGGACACTGTTCCGTCCAAAACGTTGCGCTTCTGTGCGACATACTCAGAGGTGTCTAATATTTCAAGCGCTAAAAATTCTGCCAGCTCTTTTAACTCGGATTGAATCGCGTTTGTCAGGGCGTATACAAATCCGCCCGCGAGTGACAATAGCTTGCTTTTCTCGGCTTTATTTGAACTAATTTCACCGCGGTCTAACAGCTGCTTCAATTGCTGCAAAGAAGCCTTCACTGCTGGATCCATCCTACAAGAGCTCTGTGAGCTCCAAGAAATACACCTGAAATAAGAAGTCACCGCTGGGTCTACAAGTCTGTGTGTCGGTTTCTGGGTTTTAAAAGCCGAAATTAAGAACTTCGACGCTGGTCGACAGTCAGAAGTTGGACCCCCAAGATTAGAAGCTGAGCGCTGGATCACGTTGGCGAATCTGGAATCAGAAAATTTTGCCGATTTAAGAAGCGGCACACGCTGGATTTGGATTTCCGATGGTCAGGATTTTGCCAAATTAAGAAACGTGCCCACGCTGGCAAAGGCAAATCCATGACCGTCGATTAAGAAGCCAGCCGCTGGCAAAATTTCCCCGGCTTCTTATATACCGGTCTTTACTGTAAGCAGGGCCATCTCCGTTTGCATTAAAAACAAGCCTTATTCAAAAAAGGCTCTCCATTCTGCCTGTGAACCTCCATAGTAGCTCTTGGAGGGGAGGAAGGGGTGGATGCACTATATAAGGCCGTGGAAACAGGACCCAATGGGTCAAATGTCGATCGGCAAGCGCAATATCTATCCGTAACGTAAACCTCGGAAGATACCCTGAGCGTCACTCTGAAATACGAAACGCAAATCAAGGGGGGCTACATCCTAAGAACTGTAGGGCTATAGGCCTAAGGTGAGGGTTTAAAGTGGACTCAGTTCCCCCCGATATCCTAAAACACCTTGAGGGACGCCTCATCGGTGTAAGAAGACTGGCCAGTTCAACAACAAAGACATCAAAGACATATACAAAAGGTATGCACCCTATATTGTGAGGTCACAACACTTCTAAGAGGGGAGATCTGTCAGGGATATGACCGATGACACATGTGTCATACCGGTCATACCGGTCATACATGTCATACTATGTCATGTCATGTCATGTCATATGTCATAATGACATACAGTCGTCGAGTATTGTCAGTACGGTCGACTATGACATGTACAGTCATAATGTCTGTCATCCACTTAAGGTGAGTGACATCTGTCATCGAGAGGCCAGGTATTGGCATCGAGATGGCGAAGCAAGACAAGTCTTGAAGAACCGAAGTGTTCTGAGAAGACGCGTCTTCGCTTCAAGCATGAAATGAACAGCATGCGAGCATCAATGGCTATATCGACCAGCCGATGCGGGTAGTTCACCCAATGCCCTCGGGTTCACAACCCGATGGTGGTAACGCGTATGACGCGTGAGGGCATTGAGGTAATATGAGGAGCATTGGGCTCAAGCAAGCACTTCTGGTCTACCAGTTTGCTGCACTCATACCCCACCATATACTTGCGCTCGCTTGCTTCTGTTCAATAGCAACCGCGCTACATATTCAAGTCCGTATAGGACCGCGACACATGGTATCTATGCATCATACATGTGATGTTGATATTATACTTGATCATATACACTTATTGACTCAGTGCAATGTCAGTATACATAGTAATGTCAGTGACTATATATTGTGCATGTACTTACTGATTGAGTACACTTAAGTAATCAGGGATATGACTGGTATAGATTAATCATACAGGTTTATCTGTATACCAATGGACGATATATCACCAGTACAATGTATATCAATATAGTTAGTATACTGCTGTAATCCGGTACATCTCATCATAATGGATGATGAGTTAAATGGTATATTTTCACAAGTAGCTCCGGTGAGTATCCATCTAGATCAACAGGAGAACATTTATCCAATCCCAAATCCTCCGTCATGGATAACTGAGCTAATTCCTGTCTTAATAAGCAAGACTGGCACCTTACACTATTTGGGTTTTCAATATAGCGTATACTTGCAAGATCTAGCATGTATATGAGATATGCATGTTGCAGTGTGATATAGGTGTATTGCTGGATAAACCCCCGGTGCCATGGGGTACAAGCCCATGGTCGGTTAGGCGCGGACAGATCGCCATCGAATCGATCAACAAAACTACACGATGGTTTACAGATAAGCCCTTACTTTTTAATCCTCTGCAAATACATCTATGTTGCACTGTTGGTATATGCATGTGTATGCCAACCGTTATCGTGATCAGGCTGGTATGCATATGTGCATGTATGCTAGATTTATATGATCAGATTGATTATTATTACAGTGTAATTGGGTGCACAAGTTACAGTATGTGTAGCAAGTTGCAGTATGTGATAATGGGTTGCAGTATGTGATAGTGATAAGTGGGATAAGTGTGATAAGTGGGATAGTGACAAAAGTTATCACACTATCAATCACAGCATGTTGTTATAATGATGACAACATGGTATATACTTATGCACAGCATGTGTGTGTGATGATGATGATGGTATCGCACACAATATTTCTGCAGCATGTATGTATTGTTGATCTACGCAGCATCATGCGTCCCTCTGCGCAGCATCATACGTCCACATGCGAAGTATTGTGTGTCCATCTGGTGCAAAATTGTATGAACATCAAAATCGCACATTATGTCTGCGCGTGATAAATATGTATGTCGCGCTGCATACCAATGCACCACAAATCATGCGTCCCCTGCACAAGCTAAAATCATCGCACGTGTGCGTCGCACTGAACAATTCGTGCGGAATATTTGCGAACATCGCTGTCGCACATCTTTTTCGCACAGTATGAATGCGTATGTCGCTGTCGCTGATATTTGTCGCATAGTATGAATGCGAATGCGCTGTTAACGAAATTGTATGCATCTCTGTCGCACTTGATGCGAATCATATATACTGACGATCATTTTTCGTTTGCGCGCTTGATTCTCGCATACCGCACCAACCCTGCGATATTTGACAGCATACATGTACGATTCATTGACTCGTGCGCACACCTTGTCGCAATTTATTCACTGATGATATGCTGTTAGCTGCGAATATGATCGCGCTGATGATATTGTTGCACACTCCGCCGTTCGCTGACGATATTGCAGCGAATGCTGTCGTATGCGTGAAGATATTCGAAATATATGTATGTGCGAGCTCTGTCGCACCGTATACAGTTCTATATACGAAATATATCAAGTCTGCTGCACACACTCGTGTTCTCGTTCTTCGCCTGAGCGGAGAGTACCACTGTCACGGTCCTATAATACGGACTTGATATGTGGCGCGGCTGCTATTGAACTGCAGCAAGCACGCGCAAGTATATGGTGGGGTATGAGTGCAGCAAACTGGTAGACCAGAAGTGCTTGCTTGAGCACAATGCTCCTCATATACCTCCAGTGCCCTCACGCGTCGCACGCGTTACCACCATCGGGTTGTGAACCCGAGGGCACTGGGTGAACTACCCGCATCGGCTGGTCGATATAGCCATTGATGCTCGCATGCTGTTCATTTCATGCTTGAAGCGAAGACGCGTCTTCTCAGAACACTTCGGGTCTTCAAGACTTGTCTTGCTTCGCCATCTCGATGCCAATACCTGGCCTCTCGATGACAGATGTCACTCACCTTAAGTGGATGACAGACATTATGTATGTACATGTCATAGTCGACCGTACTGACAATACTCGACGACTGTATGCCATTATGGCATATGACATGACATGACATGACATGGTATGACAGGTATGACATGTATGACCGGTATGACATGTATGACACATGTGTCATCGGTCATATCACTGACACTACCAGGCGAGGGGTGACACAGGGGGCACCACTGTTCCCCCCTTATGGGGGGAGAAAGTTGGCACTCCCATGAGAAAAGCTTGGCAGTCGAGGGGTTTTCAAGCGTTTCAGCGCACGAAACTTAACACTGATATTATTGATAGTAATATCAGTTCACCCTCTTAAGCGCAAGCATTTTCATTACGTGTACTCGAAACGAGCGCATCTTAGCATTGAGCTTTTTGGGTTTGCCCAAACCCAAAAATGCCAAACAGTCAAGGCCTTCCCGTGCGTTCTTGCACGCGAGACTTGGCACAAATATTTCTGAAATATATATATTCAAGTCACTCAACGCACAACATCCGAAAGAAACTGTGCGCAAAACGGCAGACGATCCATTTCTTTGGTAGATTTGTTGGGTTACGGTTCGTTTCCCAAACCCAATAAATCTGCCTTAGAAATAAATTGCGCGTTTCGCGCACAAATAACTTAAATGCTAAGCAAGGGACGGTATCGATATCTTGATATTATGATATATCGATATATCGGAAATATCATATCAATCGATAACATTTTTAGCGTTATCGAAAAATATCATATCAATCGATAACAATTTCAGAGTTATTCATATCAATCGATAACACTTTGGGCACTTGTCATATCGATTGATAGTGGTTTGGGGTTTTTGATATCGATTTATCGATATCGGATTCGTTTCGCGTCATACCGATATGCGCCGTAGCTGAATCCCGATAACGCGATATATCGCATATATCGAAAATATGACCAGGGCAAGGGACGACGGGACATGGTCACATGGATCCCGTGAGTTGGTCGAAACGATCTTGGAATCCTTACTTCCTTAGTTGGAAACGACCGATCATACAGTATACGCTTATAAGTGAGTCGAAGATCATTACGACTATGCTATTGAGTATTGACCATCAGGCATCACACTATAGCCAAACAGTGACACTGTGGTAGCCACAAAGTTGTCGACAATTTGAAATTCAAAAACACGGGGAAGCGCGGAAGTGGAGTCAAGCGTCGCAAGACAACGTCATCGTGACCCCTGATGTGACCATGCTTTAACCTCTGTTATGTCATAATTCAAGGTATGGTTTACACTATTGAAAATGAGTAACTCAATTTTAGGGAATGCAAGTGGAAACGTAGTGAATATTTCAAATTTTAACTGAAATTCACTACGCATTAACTCGCTATATAGTGAATGCACAGTGAAAAAGCAAGGTAATTGAAAGTGATTATACGGTGAAAATATTCACCCACAATCACTATGCATTAATTGCATTAACTACTACGATTCATTATTATGCGCGCGCGCGTATTGAATTCATATTGCGCGCGTGCGTATTGAATTCATAGCAATATATTGCATAATGTACTCGCATGATCCTATACATACACGCACATATCGCGGACACACTAATATATACAAGTGTCATGCTTATCTTCCACGCACTCTTAAATAAAGATAATACACTCTCAGGAAGTATTCAAATTGTGGGAAGCTGCTATTGCTACACTTTCCAAGGTTCAGTGAACGCAGTTAACATAAAAAGATACAGAATAATCAAATACAATCCACTTTAGATGGACTTTGACAGTGCACTTCAATCTTGAAGTATGCCTACGGTATGCCAGATCAGATTGACCTGCCCCTCGGGCGACACAATACCACGGCTACCAGTCTACCAGTTGCCACTGCTCATTCACATGTCGTTGGGCAACGGAGCGCTTGGATGAAAGACTGGATTGAGGGCGTCCCCTTGTGGCACCAGAGCACCACGGCTATCTACTACTTGCCACTGCTCATTCACCACGATAGAGGGCACAAGCTGAACATCTAACGTGGCCAACTGCTCGCCACTCATGAACATGTGGCCCTTGTCATGGTGTGTGGGGTGCGAATCCAACACGAATTCATATTCACCCGTGCCTTCGCGCTCACCATCCACCTCATTCTCAAGTTCATGCACGGCTGCCACAACCATCCGCCAACGCTCTTCGAAAGAATCTTCAGCAGGCAAGATGTCCAAAATGGTCTTGCCAACACTAACACTGAGGTGTTTGCCTGGGACAAAGTCACCGATTACAAACACCTGGCCGTACGAGTGATAGTCACACGCCACGATCTTCTTCTTCAGAGCACCAAGACCAGGAATTGCTCGGCCATCACGTTCTCGCCGATACTTCTGAATAATGGTTGAGACCTGTGATGCAAACCAACAACGCACAAGCACATCAAAGTAGGCACCTTCACTTCTGCAAGTACTTTCTTAAGTTTTCTTAAGTTTTCTTAAGTTTTCTTAAGTTTTTCTTAAGTTTTCTTAAGTTTTCGATATAAACCCACACTATGCATATTTTGTAGGAGGCTACCACTCCAGTTTCTTCTCTTCTTTACGGTTTCGGACTTATACTATTCTACACTTATTAAACGACCGCACGAGGTATGCTTACGATTGGTCAACTACAAGACTTCGGTTT
The DNA here is from genome assembly GCA_001247695.2 of Cymbomonas tetramitiformis. Classification (NCBI taxonomy): domain Eukaryota; kingdom Viridiplantae; phylum Chlorophyta; class Pyramimonadophyceae; order Pyramimonadales; family Pyramimonadaceae; genus Cymbomonas; species Cymbomonas tetramitiformis. The sequence continues at coordinate 1,879 of LGRX02026667.1, read as the reverse complement.
CGTAAATCTTAATAGCTATGCTTTTGCTTTCAAGTGTATGCTTTCAATACACAATATACAGCGGATACGGCTCTTACTTTTTATGTTACAATTCTCAGTTCAGTTCATCTCCCCGAAACTGGTTACACTTAGAGTTCTTATGCATTCAGGAACTCTCTCCATAACTCAACTGTACTGAGTACTCCGTACAACAGGCTAGGCACCTCACATCAACATCATTCTGATCGGTCCTACTGTACTCCGTGCTGAGTACTCTTGCGTTTTGTACTTAGCCGTTTTTCTTGCTCTTGTGCTTGCCTCCTAGCACAACTCCCCCCCCTTAGGGAAGGTCACGTCCACGCTGACCACGTCGGACCAGTAAAGTTTTTATACAGATCTTCTACTGTTGCTCAGGATGATTATACAGGTCTCAGCCGCCTGTTGTCTGGGATGACATTATACTTCCCAAGACACACCGCAATAAGGAGATCAACCTCTTAAGCACAAGGGTCGGCCTCTCACCGGTCTGCCATCTGCACTACCAGGCTCCCCCAAGGCTCGAGATCTCACATCCATTACTACGCTCAAGGTTTCAAACCTTCCAACACGGTACACTTACAGGTGATGACAATAGGTTTGCCAATTACCTGACAGTTCTCGGGATGCCGGCCCGGAGGAAAGGTTTTAAACCCCTACCGCCTCCTCGGATGCGCAGAGCTTTTATCCAGATCTCCAACTGCCGCCTGGCTATGCCGAGGCTAGAGCCACTGCTCTGGTGGATGGATTATACAGGTTCTCACCTGTCGCCTGGCATGGCCAAGGCTAGAGCCACTGCTCTGGTGGATGGATTATACAGGTTCTCACCTGTCGCCTGGCTATGCCGAGGCTAGAGCCACTGCTCTGGTGGATGGATTATACAGGTTCTCACCTGTCGCATGGCTATGCCGAGGCCAGAGCCACTGCTCTGTCGGATGGATTATACAGGTTCTCACCTGTCGCATGGCTATGCCGAGGCTAGAGCCACTGCTCTGGTGGATGGATTATACAGGTTCTCACCTGTCGCCTGGCTATGCCGAGGCCAGAGCCACTGCTCTGGTGGATGGATTATACAGGTTCTCACCTGTCGCCTGGCTATGCCGAGGCTAGAGCCGCTGCTCTGGTGGATGGATTATACAGGTTCTCACCTGTCGCCTGGCTATGCCGAGGCTAGAGCCACTGCTCTGGTGGATGGATTATACAGGTTCTCACCTGTCGCATGGCTATGCCGAGGCCAGAGCCACTGCTCTGTCGGATGGATTATACAGGTTCTCACCTGTCGCATGGCTATGCCGAGGCTAGAGCCACTGCTCTGGTGGATGGATTATACAGGTTCTCACCTGTCGCCTGGCTATGCCGAGGCCAGAGCCACTGCTCTGGTGGATGGATTATACAGGTTCTCATCTGTCGCCTGGCTATGCCGAGGCTAGAGCCACTGCTCTGGTGGGTGGATTATACAGGTTCTCACCTGTCGCCTGGCAGTGCCGAGGCTAGAGCCACTGCTCTGGTGGATGGATTATACAGGTTCTCACCTGTCGCCTGGCTATGCCGAGGCTAGAGCCACTGCTCTGGTGGATGGATTATACAGGTTCTCACCTGTCGCCTGGCTATGCCGAGGCTAGAGCCACTGCTCGGGTGGATGGATTATACAGGTTCTCACCTGTCGCCTGGCTATGCCGAGGCTAGAGCCACTGCTCTGGTGGATGGATTATACAGGTTCTCACCTGTCGCATGGCTATGCCGAGGCCAGAGCCACTGCTCTGGTGGATGGATTATACAGGTTCTCACTTGTCGCCTGGCTATGCCGAGGCTAGAGCCACTGCTCTGGTGGATGGATTATACAGGTTCTCACCTGTCGCCTGGC
>LGRX02026666.1:0-13548 GCA_001247695.2 Cymbomonas tetramitiformis | reverse complement strand
CTGCTCTGGTGGATGGATTATACAGGTTCTCACCTGTCGCATGGCTATGCCGAGGCTAGAGCCACTGCTCTGTCGGATGGATTATACAGGTTCTCACCTGTCGCCTGGCAGTGCCGAGGCCAGAGCCACTGCTCTGGTGGATGGATTATACAGGTTCTCACCTGTCGCCTGGCTATGCCGAGGCTAGAGCCACTGCTCTGGTGGATGGATTATACAGGTTCTCACCTGTCGCCTGGCTATGCCGAGGCTAGAGCCACTGCTCTGGTGGATGGATTATACAGGTTCTCACCTGTCGCCTGGCTATGCCGAGGCTAGAGCCACTGCTCTGGTGGATGGATTATACAGGTTCTCACCCGTCGCCTGGCTATGCCGAGGCTAGAGCCACTGCTCTGGTGGATGGATTATACAGGTTCTCACCTGTCGCCTGGCTATGCCGAGGCTAGAGCAACTGCTCTGGTGGATGGATTATACAGGTTCTCACCTGTCGCCTGGCTATGCCAAGGCTAGAGCCACTGCTCTGGCGGATGGATTATACAGGTTCTCACCTGTCGCCTGGCTATGCCGAGGCTAGAGCAACTGCTCTGGTGGATGGATTATACAGGTTCTCACCTGTCGCCTGGCGCGCTCGCGGTGGCTGCCATCTGCCACTCGCGGCGCGCTCTCTCCCCCCCAAAAGAAAAGCGGTCCGCTCCCGGACGCTACTCTCTCGGTGGCCCTAAGGGGAGGGCGCGGGTGAGCACCTCGGTGTGCTCACCTCGTGGCGACACGCATGCAAGGGCGGGCCTCCTTGCAGGCGCGTGGCGATGCGTCCCGTCGAGACGGGTGCACTCGCCCGGAGCTTGGGGCTCGCCGGCCTCATCAGCACCCCGAGTGTGGGTGCCGCGCTCCGCGCTCGGCGGCGGGGCATGCGTGTGCGGTGTGCTGCTCCCAGGCACGCGCATCAACCTCTGCAAGGAGGCCCGATGCGCCTGGACGCGGTGCACACGCCGCGCGCTACCCCCAGGCACCATGCGTCTGGTGTGCCTGACCGGACAGCGGCGCGTCACGCAGCCCGAGACAACGCAGCGAGAGCTGCGGCCTCATGGCGGTGCGCCTGGCGCGCTCGCGGTGGCTGCCATCAGCCACTCGCGGCGCGCTCTCTCCCCCCCAAAAAGAAAAGCGGTCCGCTCCCGGACGCTTCACTCTCGGTGGCCCTAAGGGGAGGGCGCGGGTGAGCACCTCGGTGTGCTCACTTCGTGGCGACACGCATGCAAGGGTGGACCTCTTTGCACGCGCGTGACGATGCGTCCCGTCGAGACGGGTGCACTCGCCCGGAGCTTGGGGCTCGCCGGCCTCATCAGCACCCCGAGTGTGGGTGCCGCGCTCCGCGCTCGGCGGCGGGGCATGCGTGCGCGGTGTGTGCTGTTCCCAGGCACGCGCATCAACCTTTGCAAGGAGGCCCGATGCGCCTGGACGCGGTGCACACGCTGCGCGCTACCCCCAGGCACCATGCGTCTGGTGTGCCTGGCGGGGCAGCGGCGCGTCACGCAGCCCGACAGCACAAGCTGAGAGCCGCTTTCGCCTCAAGCGGCGGTGCGCCTGGCGCGCTCGCGGTGGCTGCCATCTGCCACTCGCGGCGCGCTCTCTCCCCCCCAAAAGAAAAGCGGTCCGCTCCCGGACGCTTCACTCTCGGTGGCCCCAAGGGGAGGGCGCGGGTGAGCACCTCGGTGTGCTCACTTCGTGGCGACACGCATGCAAGGGTGGGCCTCCTTGCATGTGCGTGGCGATGCGTCCCGTCGAGACGGGTGCACTCGCCCGGAGCTTGGGGCTCGCCGGCCTCATCAGCACCCCGAGTGTGGGTGCCGCGCCCCGCGCTCGGCGGCGGGGCGTGCGTGCGCGGTGTGCTGCTCCCAGGCACGCGCATCAACCTCGCAGCGAGTCTGATGCGCTCCGATGGTGGAATGACGCCAGTGCGCTACCTCCTGTGCAACGCGTCCGTGGCCCGGCGGGGCGAAATGGCGCGTCACGCACTTCGAGACAGCACGCCGATAGTTGCCGCCTCATGGCGGTGCGCCTGGCGCGCTCGCGGTGGCTGCCATCTGCCACTCGCGGCGCGCTCTCTCCCCCCCAAAAGAAAAGCGGTCCGCTCCCGGACGCTTCACTCTCGGTGGCCCTAAGGGGAGGGCGCGGGTGAGCACCTCGGTGTGCTCACCTCGTGGCGACACGCCTGCAAGGGTGGGCCTCCTTGCAGGGTCGCTCCTCGTACGCCTACTGTTCCTACCCTAAGTCCTAAACCTCCTAATACTTCCCTAGTACGCCTCGAGGGCCCCCTCGTAGAGGTGGACTCTCCAGATGGCGTTTGCTTCCCCAAGTGCGCAAGGATGTGAGCATGGAGCAACTGATAGTTGTCTGCTCACACCCTTAGCTAGGCTCGTGAGCGCTATGCTCTCAGCCTTTGGCTCAGCAACGCCACTAGGGTCCGGTGCGACACCCACCGAGCTCCTCGTGCCACGGGCCCCTCGCCTCCTACGTGAGGCTATCCGCCTTCTATCGCGGGCCCCTCGTCTCCCGCGGCGACCTGCTCGCCTCCTCCGACGGCATGCTCGCCTCGTGGGGGTCGCGCCTATCGCACTCCGAGCATCGCTCCTCCCTCTCGCATCCTGCGACACGGCCTGGACGCCGAGAGCCTGCGAGCCTGTCGAGTCCAATGCCTCGGCCGATGGCCCGACCACGCCTCGCCTATCATGGGTCCCTCGCCTCCCGCGGCGACCTGCTCGCCTCCCCCGACGGCATGCTCGCCTCGTGGGGGTCGCGCCTATCGCACTCTGAGCATCGCTCCTCCCTCTCGCATCCTGCGACACGGCCTGGACGCCGAGAGCCTGCGAGCCTGTCGAGTCCAGTGCCTCGGCCGATGGCCCGACCACGCCTCGCCTATCATGGGTCCCTCGCCTCCCGCGGCGACCTGCTCGCCTCCCCCGACGGCATGCTCGCCTCGTGGGGGTCGCGCCTATCGCACTCTGAGCCTCGCTCCTCCCTCTCGCATCCTGCGACACGGCCTGGACGCCGAGAGCCTGCGAGCCTGTCGAGTCCAATGCCTCGGCCGATGGCCCGACCACGCCTCGCCTATCATGGGTCCCTCGCCTCCCGCGGCGACCTGCTCGCCTCCCCCGACGGCATGCTCGCCTCGTGGGGGTCGCGCTTGCCGCAACCCGGGTATCATGCCACCTCCTCGCATCCGGCGAAGCGGCCTGGACGCCGAGAGCCTGCAAGCCTGTCGAGTCCAACGCCTCGGCCGATGGCTCGACCACGCCTCGCCTACCACGGGCTCCTCGCCTCCCGCGGCGACCTGCTCGCCTCCCTCTACGGCTCGCTCGCCTCGTGGGTGCTGCGCCTGCCGCATCAGGGACACCGCACCACTTCCCCGCATCGGGCGACGCGGCCACAACGTCGAGAGCCTGCGAGCCTAACAGGTCCGTGTGGCTAGGGGGCAGCCGTGCGCCCTCTCGGAGAAACGCCTCGCCGCCAGGTAGCGGCAATGACACCTCCTCGGGCAGCACCTCGGCAGAGCCACTAGAGGACATCCGTGCACACTCCATGGGCTGCACCTCGACTGTGCGCTCCGGTGATGACTGCGTGCACCCCTCACGCGGTGACTCGACTCTGCTGGCAGGTGGCCGCTGCGCGCACTCGTCGGGCCGCACCGCCAATGTGCCGCCAGGGGCCAGCTGTGCGCACTCTCGGAGCGACGCCTCTGCCTCCTCGTCGGGTGGCGGCAGTGTGTGCTCCTGGGGCAACACTCCTGCTCCACTACCATCAGGTGGCCACCGTGTGCGCTCCCCGGGCAGCACCTCCACCGACGACTGCGGATATGGGCCTAGTGGTGGCGCCGTGAGCGGCCTCCAAGGCTCCGCATCAACGGACAGCTGGGTGCGTGTCACGCCAGCGCGCGCGTCTGTGTCGTGGCTTTGGTCGCGCGCCTCGCTCGGGGCACCGCCAACGCTCTGGCTGTGGTCTAGCGCCTCGCTCGGGTCACCGCCAGCGCTCTGACCGTGGCCGTGCACCTCACAGGGGGTTGCGCCGGTGCCATGGCCGTGCTCGCGGGGCTCGCTAGGGGCACTGCTAGCGCTATGGCTATGGGTGCGCCTCGCGCCGGGGCATATGTAGCGCATGCCCGCGCCATGCTTGCTACTGCGCGCCCCGCTAGGGACGGCACTTGCACAGTAGCCGTGCGCTTCGCTCTGGGCAGCGCATGCGCTGTGGCCGTCGCCGCGCGCCTCGCTCGAGGCATCGCTCGTGCCGTGGCCGTGCGTCATGCTCAGAGCAGCGACGATGTGGTTGCGCGCCTCGCTAGGGGCAGCGCCAACGCCGTGCCTGTGGCCGCGTGCCTCGCTAGGGGCAGCGCCAGTGCCGCGACTGCCACCACGCGCCTCGCTAGGGGCAGCGCCAGTGCCGCGACTGCCACCACGCGCCTCGCTAGGGGCAGCGCTCGTGCCGCGACTGCCACCACTCGCCTCGCCAGGGGCAGCGCTGGTGCTAGGGCAGTGGCCGCGCACCTCGCTAGAGGCAATGCCGATGTGGTTGCGCGCCTCGCTAGGGGCAGCGCCAGCGCCGTGCCTGTGGCCGCGTGCCTCACTCAGAGCGGCGCCGATGTGACCGCACGCCTCGCTAGGGGCAGCGCTAGTGCCGCGACTGCCACCACGCGCCTCGCTAGGGGCAGCGCCAGTGCCGCGACTGCCACCACGCGCCTCGCTAGGGGCAGTGCCAATGCTGTGGCTGTGGCCGCGTGCATCGCCAGGGGCAGCGCCAGTGCCGCGACTGCCACCACGCGCCTCGCCGGGGGCAGCGCCGATGTGGCCGCGCGCCTCGCTAGGGGCAGCGCCAGTGCCGCGACTGCCACCACGCGCCTCGCTAGGGGCAGCGCCGATGCCGTGGCCATGCTCGCGGAGCTCGCTAGGGGCAGTGCTAGCGCTATGGCCGTGGGTGCGCCTCGCGCCAGGGCATATGTAGCGCATGCCCGCGCCATGCATGCTACTGCACCTCCCGCTAAGGGCGACACTCGCGCCATGGCTGTGCGCCTCGCTCAGGGCAGCACTCGCGCAGTGGCCGCGGCCGCGCGCCTCGCCAGGGGCAGCGCTCGCGCAATGGCTGTGGCCGTGCGCTTCGCTAGGAGTAGTGCCGTGACTGGCGCTGTGGCCGTCACCGCGCACTTCACCAGGGGCAGCGCCAGCGCTGTGGCCATGGCCGCGAGCCTCGCTCGAGGCAGCGCTCGTGCTGTGGCTGTGGCCACGCGCTCCACTAAAGGTAGCATCGGTGCTGTGGCCGTACGCCGAGTGCGCTCTGCGCCCGTCCAATCTGAGGTACCTCCCCCCCCCCTCGGACAGGCGCAAGACCGCACGGCGCACAATCCCACGGGACGCCGCCCGCAAAAAGCTAAGCCTAGCAACGAAAAACGCCGCCCGCCGCCACGCCCGCAAACCCGCCGCCCGATCCCGCATCTCCTGACCCCTAAGCCAAACCACGCAACGATCGCGCCCGACACGGACATCCCGCAACACCTGAAGCCGCAGAATGAACCACGCCGCCCGATCCCAGGCCCGCTGCTGAGCCATACGCACCGCGCACCGCGAAGCCACGCGCTTGGCTCGGCACATCCCGACGCTCATCCCGGGGACCGCCGCGCACCCAGGCCGTGACGTGCTAATTAACTAACGCAGTGGAGGCACTTACGCCCACGCAAAGCAACAAGCACACGCCGCACCCAGAAATTCACCACTCAGGCACGAGCCGAGTGGCCAAACCGGCCGAAGCGCGCCAATTCCTGAGTATAGAGGGCGCAAGCCCTAGGCTACTCGAGATTGAGAAACACGGGGACAATCCAGCAAAGGCCGCACAATTTTAAAAAAATCGCGCAGCGCTCCCGCCGCGAAGGGTCGGTGCTGCCGAAAAATCCACGCGATCCCAAATCCCAAGCCCGACCTGCGCAACTGTGCGCTCGTGACACGAGCTCAAGCGCTATGCGTGAACAAGAAACATGCTAGGGCAGAAGCGCGCCTGAATCTCCTCGCGGCCCAAAGTACCCGGAGATCGGAACTCCAAGAACACCTGAAACCCGGCATCACCAACCCGCAGCCAAACCGACACGCCGCCCAAAGCGCACGACAAAACATCCTAGACCAAAAGAAAGAATCTACGCAAAACACGTTTTCGTTCGTAAAAGTAAAAATAATTCCAAAGTCATACACGCAAATTCCAAATTGCATATACGCAAAGGACGCTACAACGCCACGTCAAGGCAGCCGCCCCATCCGAGGACAGAACAGACTCAAAGTACATTCGCAAAGGGGAGGGAGGACCAAGGGCCCCAAGCCACCTCCTTCATTGCTAGGTAGTCGTACCAAACTACGTCGCGGATCAAAGCACTCGGAGAATTCCACTCCTAGAGCACCTGAATCCCACAACCACGCACCCACCAACACGAAGCAGAAACGCACGACACACTGTTCTAGATTTCAAGAAAGAAACGTCGGGCGAAAGGCATTACGCAAGGGGGGTGCAATCAGAATACGCAGAAACAGAAATTTTCAGGAAGCGACCGGTAAAACGATCCAATTACCATTTTGTAGGAGGCTACCACTCCAGTTTCTTCTCTTCTTTACGGTTTCGGACTTATACTATTCTACACTTATTAAACGACCGCACGAGGTATGCTTACGCTTGGTCAACTACAAGACTTCGGTTTCGTAAATCTATATAGTTATGCTTTTGCTATCAGTGCATGCTTTCAATACACAATATACAGCAGTTACGGCTCTTTACTTTTATGTTTTACTTTTCAGTTCAGTTCATCCCTCCGAAACTGGTTACACTTAGAGTTCTTATGCATTCAGGAACTCTCTCCATAACTCAACTGTACTGAGTACTCCGTACAACAGGCTAGGCACCTCACATCAACATCATTCTGATCGGTCCTACTGTACTCCGTACTGAGTACTCTTGCGTTTTGTACTTAGCCGTTTTTCTTGCTCTTGTGCTTGCCTCCTAGCACACGTACCCTCTGAAAACCACCTTACATTTATTCAGGTATTAAATGCAGTTTTGCTTAAAAACCTTTGCAAAAAAATTATACTGCTTATTTTTTACCTATATTAGGGTTACACATACCATGTAACACCCTAATCATACTATTGGATGTATGGGCCACTGTAACATTACATGCCCTAAAATGCTACTATAATTTCGATAAACTTCGTATTTAGCATTAACATATCATACTGTTTTCGACACAGACATGATTATGTATCGGGCAACAACCCTAGAACTGTATAAACTGCTTCCTACAAGGACTGCAAGCTATAAGCTGTAAGCTATAAGGTATATAAGCAACTGACTGCCTATGTATTCACACTTCCTCAAGGGGAGAAGAAGGTGGATAGGATTCACACATATCCATTTCATATTCCGATCTGGTCATTTCTGATGGATTGCTTTTGATAAAATCACTGCATCCACAAGTAACGTTGAAATCTGTACAACGTTTAATCCACCATCGCTAATAAAGTGTAAATTCGGATGGGAAACTATATCCCAATGACTATAAGTTGACTCTTGCTCAGCATTTACATTCTCGAGTAAGTTTGAAATGCTGAACTATATACATAACATATAACCTGATACCATGCTTAATTGCATTTCCTGGATCAGAAGATGATAGTTATATATTGTATATATATATATATATATCCCACCTGATATACTTTGGCACTATATCTGTATATAAGAGTGGGAAGGACAAGTGCATCGCTGTAAGACTGGTTGATATAGTCCCAGTGCTGAAGGCAGAATTTGGCACCCGAATAACAGCCGATAACTGTTGGTGACCACCATGCAAGACCTTCCAAGCGTAACTCCTTTGTCCTGAGATGCAAGTGAATTGTTCATAATATGTTGACATCACATAAAAGCATTCTGATAAAAACCCTATATATTCACATGAGTTGTCATCACTACAATGACATGGGTTTAGAATCGTCGAAATGAGTATAACTCCGATGAATTCATTAGTACAGAATAAGCTGTTGGGATTATTCCTCCGGCTGGATTGCAATCATTCACAATCCCTGTACATCCCGGTGACAAAATATTGCACTGGACTGATCACCACATTAGGTATAATCAGTGATATATAAGTCACCAGAGAAAGCATTGCAATCAGCACAATGCTGTCTAGACTCACAAAGATGAGTAACATATATTCTCATATGTAATAAACAGAGGCACAATGTGACCTACGCTAAAATCGCGTATGCTCGGGCACTGTATTGTGACCTGCGCTAAGATCGTGTATGCATGGACACACCATGACTCGTGCCAATGACGTGGACATATTTTGCCACGACATCACATCTGAAATCAATAAATCACTCAGAGTAAAGGTGTTGACATCAGTATAGCACCATTATACATATAGTCATGAGGATTTTAAGGAAGACACAGTCTCTCCGATATTGACAAACATGGTACACATATTACCATGCTCTCTGATCATATATTTGATATCCCACAGCATATAATGATGGTAATAGCAAACCACTGCGCTGGAGGGTATCTACGTAGTGTTGTATTTTATACAGCACATGCATGGGCACTATATGACCCACGCCGATGACGTGAATTCGGGCTGCATCCCAAAGACTGCGATGCACCTTTGGTGCAATGGACTGCAACCCGAGAACTGCTATCCAGCTTCATAGTAAGCTATCACGTCATCACATAGAGGTCGGACCTCTGTTGTATTTGAACGGCGCTTGACAACCGCCTAGCAATACATTTCCTTGAGGGGGGAAGATGATAAGCTAGAAATACAACTAAAACCCAAATAAATAATAAATAATAAAGACAAATAATAAAACAAGTAAGTTGCATCATTGTTTTTGTTTTGGTAAGCCTGACTATATACAGTCAAACCATGCAGAACTCCATGAAAGTTGATACATACATCAGCCATGACATTCATATCACTTCTGCAAGTACTTTCTTAAGTTTTCTTAAGTTTTCTTAAGTTTTTCTTAAGTTTTCTTAAGTTTTCGATATAAACCCACACTATGCATATTTAAATCGGTACAGTTAGCTATTGGCCGACAGTATACTTAAGAATTATACTTAAGAGAACTTAAGAAAATGTAAGTACGTGGAAGCTTCTTGGTAGGAGGATATTGTCCACATGGCTCAAGGATAACTTAAGAAAACTTAAGAATCTTATCGAAATGTAAGCACGTGATTGGCTGGAATGTAGGAGATATGCACACGTGTAAGAAAGCTATATGCTGGATATTTAAAGATTGTATACACATGCATGCACGTAATTGGCTGTTAAGAAGACACGTGTAGGCAGGACAATGCTTCCCATCGCACAGATATTTACAAATGTAACATTGTGACTGGTTCCATATTTAGGGTTTAAACCCTAAAACCCTAAAACCCTTCAATCAAGCAGTCAGCAGCTGGGTACGTACACTACTATGGGATGCAACCCATTCCATCCAGCTTCCAGTTAACTATCTATCTATCTATGTAGTATGACCCACGTGGCTTTGTGACATACACGTGCAGAGTGACAGGCGAATGATTCTGCTGCCGTAGATAGATCTGCAGCACCGTTGGGAACGTCGGGGACTGCTCGCTGTTGCAGTTGTGAGAAGGCCTGGAAGCTGCGCATCCCACCCCAGATTCTCAGTAACTTACACCCCTTGCCGCTTGTGACTTTTTCGAGCAGCCTACGAGAAAATGGCACGTACGATACCACAGGAAAGTTCACATTCTTATTACCTGAACGAAGCGCGGAAGGGGATCAATGAATGCCTTGGATCTCACGCAGCAGGTGCACCGCATGGTAGAGGTTGTCGCCCGTGTCTTTACTCTTTGTTTCAACGAATAATGCCTTCGTTCCGATGAGCGCGCATGGCAGTAGCAGCTCTACGTAATCATTTCTGGCGAGCACAGCGACTCCTTGGTTCTCCATATATGCATCTTCTACCTGACGGTACGCTCGCAAACTGGCCAAACGGCACACCGTATGCTGGCTCTCGGTGTCTATCACCAGGTAGTATGCAAGGACCTTCGCATATGGGAATTCTGATAGGGAGTCCAGCCCAGTCGGGAGCATGTTCCCGAAGCCAGTGTCCGAGATGGAAACGTGGTAGGAGACTCGCTTCTCCGCCCTCGTGTACAAGGAAGACGTGAATTCCTCCAGATTCAGGGACATCCTCAAGTACACAATGATATCGCACGTGCATAATGCCTGTGCGCCCTGCTGCCGGGGGTGCAGCATGCCAACCAAATGCTGCAGTTGTGCTAAGCAGCTTGCGAGGACGGGTGCGTCGTGAGCTACGCGCCTGCCGGTACCCATGAAATAGCAAGGAGATGTCTTAGCCTCCGCGGCTGGGTCCACAAGCCCAGCCGAGACCGCTGCTTGGCCGGGGTAAAGCTCGTTGGCTAACTCCGGTAGGGAGCGCATTGTTGGATGCAAGCTTACATATGCCTCCAGGGCGAGCTTCTCGCACGTCCCATTCATGATGGCCTCCACAGGCTTGTTCTTGACGTGAGAGTCTTTCACGATTCCTTTCGCCCGCTGAATACCTCGTTCCACCCAAAACTCCATGGCCGCACCCACATCCCCTAGATAGTATTCTTGCCGGAACAGGTGCACCACCGCCAGACGCATGTTGAATGTAAGCATCTTCGCCGGGCCCTTATCTTCCATGATCGCGGCGTGCTCCCACAAATGCTTCTTTGCCACCTCCCGCGCCCGCCGTACCTCCGTCTCCGTGAGGGGGCTATCTGCTGTTACCATCCCTCGCGTGTAATGCAACACCGCCCGCCGCAGGTGTTGCCAGGCAGCCTCCATGTCCATGTTCCAAAGGACCAGCAGATCGCCAAACACCAAAGGTGAGTAGTATACCACGAAATTCAGGAAATCCTCCATGGTCCACATACCTGCCCCATATCGGTCAGGTCGGTCCGTCGGTGTCACAGTCCGTCAGTCCGTCAGTCCGTCGGTTGGACGGACCGGACCAAACATTCTTAACATTCTAAGATTTCGCAAAATAGGGCTCCCATACTTAAGCCCATACTTAAGGAGGGTAACGCGTCGGCCCGCGTCGACGCCTGCGTTTTCACATACTTAAGAAAATTTAAAATTTTTCTTCATACTTAAGGAATATACACTGACTCCCCCCTCCCCCCCTAACCAGGGACTCAGGGGGTATAACCCAGTCGTATGCGAGTGTCAAACGTGCGTCAGAGAGACGAACCCAACGACAGAGCTTGACAATCGTATACGATTATCAAACGTGAGTCAGGCAGTAGCCCTGTGATTTTTTGCATCCGCCCATGCCCTCCTGGGCAATATTTAAATCGCTTGAGGCCTTTAGGAGGATCATTTCACATTCTTTCCTAGTCCGGTCTATACGGGCTATATAGAAATTATTAATGAACACGCGATACACAGGTCTGACAATCGTGTACGATTGTCAAAACTGTTTCCCAAACGAATTTATTTGTAATTGTTTTGTTGTTAGTAAAAAACTTACACCGAACCCCACAACAATAATATGGGGGGGTGGGGGGGTCCGAATCAGTTTTGAAAACTAAGGGGCGTAACCGGTTGACCTGAGGTCCAACTGGTTGGAAGTGATTAGTGCAAATTGATTAACTGGTTGGGGTTAGCTAGTAAGTAAATAAGAAATTGATTAACTAGCTACAAAGCGTTAATTGCTTTTTTTGCACTAGTTAACTGGTGGTTTAACTGGTTGCTGTATTGCCAAAATTGAGTATTTGGATAATGCGGCATTAAATTTTGCACATTCGAGGTCAAAATCGACCCATTCGGGTATACGTATTAGTTGTGCCAGATGTCATAATTACTGGCAACGCGAGGTACTTATTATTCCTATTATTAATGAAAACCTATTACATCTCAGTAATAGGCGAGCTCTTGCACAATAAGCGAAGTACATCTTTCGGGTAAGCTTAATCGAAACATTTCCACCCTCACCTCGAGGACCGCTTTTTGAAGCTGTCGATGCCGACAGTTTCTTCTTTGTACGCCCCTTAGTATCTAAAGGCTTTTTTTTAGCGCGATATACCTATATCGAACTGACAGTTCTGCAAATTTTATTGATTAACTAGCTAGGGTCAGTTAGTTAATAAAAATGAAATTGATTAACTAGCTAGTAACAATAACTGGTGGTAACTGTGTCTAACTAGTTAACGGGCCCAACTAGTTACGCCCCTTATTGAAAACTAACGTAGAGCAAAATGACAGATGTAAAAACTCTGAAATCAAGCATTCCAAAAAAAGAAATCTGAAATCTAGCGTAGAGCAAAACTAGCAAAATTTGAAAAATGGAAATCTAACGTAGAGCAAAATGACAGATGTAAAAAATCTGAATATCAATCTGATTGTCAAAACCAGCTTTTCCGCAGACTCTAAAAGACTTAGACGTTAGACCCCCAAAAAGCCTGCAACCAAGTTTTCGAAGAATGTATGCATGAATAACCCAAAAAACAAAATGAATGGGGCAAACCGGTGCTAAGTTTTTCGAAGAATGTATGCATGAATAACCTAAAAAATAAAATGAATGGAGCAAACCGGTGCTAAATTTTTCGAAGAATGTATGCATAAATAACCTAAAAAATAAAAAAGAATGGGGCAAACCGGTGCTAAATTTTTCGAAGAATGTATGCATGAATAACCAAAAAAATAAAAAGAATGGGGCAAAACCGTGCTAAATTTTTTTTAGCGCGATATACCTATATCGAACGGACAGTTCTGCAAATTTTATTGATTAACTAGCTAGGGTCAGTTAGTTAATAAAAATGAAATTGATTAACTAGCTAGTAACAATAACTGGTGGTAACTGGGTCTAACTAGTTAACGGGCCCAACTAGTTACGCCCCTTATTGAAAACTAACGTAGAGCAAAATGACAGATGTAAAAACTCTGAAATCAAGCATTCCAAAAAAGGAAATCTGAAATCTAGCGTAGAGCAAAACTAGCAAAATTTGAAAAATGGAAATCTAACGTAGAGCAAAATGACAGATGTAAATCGCGGAGATGCCCAGGACAGTTTCTTCTTTGTACGCCCCTTAGTATCTAAAGGCTTTTTTTTAGCGCGATATACCTATATCGAACGGACAGTTCTGCAAATTTTATTGATTAACTAGCTAGGGTCAGTTAGTTAATAAAAATGAAATTGATTAACTAGCTAGTAACAATAACTGGTGGTAACTGGGTCTAACTAGTTAACGGGCCCAACTAGTTACGCCCCTTATTATTGAAAACTAACGTAGAGCAAAATGACAGATGTAAAAACTCTGAAATCAAGCATTCCAAAAAAGGAAATCTGAAATCTAGCGTAGAGCAAAACTAGCAAAATTTGAAAAATGGAAATCTAACGTAGAGCAAAATGACAGATGTAAAAAATCTGAATATCAATCTGATTGTCAAAACCAGCTTTTCCGCAGACTCTAAAAGACTTAGACGTTAGACCCCCAAAAAGCCTGCAACCA
>LGRX02026665.1:0-46495 GCA_001247695.2 Cymbomonas tetramitiformis | reverse complement strand
GCATTGACTGGCGTGCACTACAACCTGCAGCTCGCGCGGCATTGACTGGTGTGCACTGCAGCCTGCGGCTCGCGCGGCATTGACTGGCGTGCACTACAGCCTGAAGCTCGCGCGGCATTGACTGGCGTGCACTACAGCCTGCAGCTCGCGCGGCATTGACTGGCGTGCACTACAGCCTGCAGCTCGCGCGGCATTGACTGGCGTGCACTACAGCCTGCAGCTCGCGCGGCATTGACTGGCGTGCACTACAGCCTGCAGCTCGCGCGGCATTGACTGGCGTGCACTACAGCCTGCAGCTCGCGCGGCATTGACTGGTGTGCACTACAGCCTGCGGCTCGCGCGGCATTGACTGGCGTGCACTGCAGCCTGCAGCTCGCGCGGTATTGACTGGCGTGGACTGCAGCCTGCAGCTCGCGCGGCATTGACTGGCGTGCACTACAGCCTGCAGCTCGCGCGGCATTGACTGGCGTGCACTACAACCTGCAGCTCGCGCGGCATTGACTGGTGTGCACTGCAGCCTGCGGCTCGCGCGGCATTGACTGGCGTGCACTACAGCCTGAAGCTCGCGCGGCATTGACTGGCGTGCACTACAGCCTGCAGCTCGCGCGGCATTGACTGGCGTGCACTACAGCCTGCAGCTCGCGCGGCATTGACTGGCGTGCGCTACAGCCTGCAGCTCGCGCGGCATTGACTGGCGTGCACTACAGCCTGCAGCTCGCGCGGCATTGACTGGCGTGCACTACAGCCTGCAGCTCGCGCGGCATTGACTGGCGTGCACTACAGCCTGCACCTCGCGCGGCATTGACTGGCGTGCACTACAACCTGCAGCTCGCGCGGCATTGACTGGCGTGCACTGCAGCCTGCAGCTCGCGCGGCATTGACTGGCGTGCACTACAGCCTGCACCTCGCGTGGTATTGACTGGCGTGGACTGCAGCCTGCAGCTCGCGCGGCATTGACTGGCGTGCACTACAGCCTGCAGCTCGCGCGGCATTGGCTGGTGTGCACTACAGCCTGCACCTCGCGTGGTATTGACTGGCGTGCACTACAGCCTGCACCTCGCGCGGCATTGACTGGCGTGCACTACAGCCTGCAGCTCGCGCGGTATTGACTGGCGTGCACTACAGCCTGCAGCTCGCGCGGCATTGACTGGCGTGCACTACAACCTGCAGCTCGCGCGGCATTGACTGGCGTGCACTACAGCCTGCAGCTCGCGCGGCATTGACTGGCGTGCACTACAGCCTGCAGCTCGCGCGGCATTGACTGGCGTGCGCTACAGCCTGCAGCTCGCGCGGCATCGACTGGCGTGCACTACAACCTGCAGCTCGCGCGGCATTGACTGGCGTGCACTACAGCCTGCAGCTCGCGCGGCATTGACTGGCGTGCGCTACAGCCTGCAGCTCGCGCGGCATTGACTGGCGTGCACTACAGCCTGCAGCTCGCGCGGTATCGACTGGTGTGCACTACAGCCTGCAGCTCGCGCGGCATTGACTGGCGTGCACTACAGCCTGCAGCTCGCGCGGCATTGACTGGCGTGCACTACAGCCTGCAGCTCGCGCGGCATTGACTGGCGTGCACTACAGCCTGCAGCTCGCGCGGCATTGACTGGCGTGCACTACAGCCTGCAGCTCGCGCGGCATTGACTGGCGTGCACTACAGCCTGCAGCTCGCGCGGCATTGACTGGCGTGCACTACAGCCTGCAGCTCGCGCGGCATTGACTGGCGTGCACTACAGCTTGCAGCTCGCGCGGTATTGACTGGCGTGCACTACAGCTTGCAGCTCGCGCGGCATTGACTGGCGTGCACTACAGCCTGCAGCTCGCGAGGTATTGACTGGCGTGCACTACAGCCTGCAGCTCGCGCGGTATTGACTTGAGTACGCTACAGCCTGCAGCTCGCGCGGTATTGACTGGCGTGCACTACAGCCTGCAGCTCGCGCGGCATCGACTAGGTTGCAGGTGCAGCGGATCTTGCAGACGCCTCAAGAGTTCAAGTCCTAAACAGCTTTAGCTCTCGCCTACTTTATAGGACAGCGGCAACAGAGGCTTTCCTATGCGGCCACATCAACATCTCACCCCGGGTGGGCAAATCTGGGCGAAGGGCAAAGGGTGAGTGCACGCGCCGAGGCTGGCAGCCGGCTGTTCAACCGCCGAGCCTGCTCCCTGCCACCAAGTGAACCCGATACCGAAGTCAGCAGCAGCCGAGCATCTGCCAAGGGCGTAACACAGGGTGGACCGCCGCAGCATGCAGAGTGCTGCGCAACTCGACGCTTGGCACCCACCATCATCATGACAGCAATTCTTCAACACGCTGCGAATATCCCTCATTCTCCTTTCCGATATGACATCCAGTTTTGCGAGATAGTCATGCGCTCAGCCACAAAGCCTCCCCAGTGTGCCTACTCATCGGCCGCAACATTTCAATCCCGAGACTTGCCGATGCGGAACAAAGCCGTGTGAGCGAATATATTGTATCATTGTCAAAAAGTTTCAACTTCACTATATTATGGTTAAATTGGAGCCTGCGGAATTTTAGAGGTTTCTGTGCCGGTAGATCGATCAGAGTTTCCTGAGCCGTTAGATCAAAATCAGCAGCTGAGTTAGATCTAAAGGCTTTACACACGACAGTATTTAGGAGTTCCGCCCGTGGGAATCCGCAGCTCTGTTCTTTTGCCTTCGCAAAAGAACTTCACAAGAAAATTTTCCTCGCGGAGAAATTCTTAGTGCGGCACACTGCAAAAAATTTTACCCCACATTTTAACGTTACTGTGGAAGTTTAAACCCTTGACGACTTACTACAATGAGCGGTCAAGAAGGTGAGCAAGGCGCGTCGGAGAACAATGCTGGCGCGGCTGGACAACCGGCTGCGAAGTCCGGGATGGAAGTCCTGTTGGAGCAACAGGGCGAAATGATGAAGCTCATGATGAAGCAGATGGAGACTCTCTCAGCGAGAGTTGAAGTCGCGGAGGAGGCGGCAGCGAAAGCCGCTTCGCAGGATGGTGGTTCCGCTCAGAGCGGAGACGCGGAGTTGGAGGCATTAAAAAAGCTCCCGTATGTTCCACACGTTGAAGGGGATCCGTTCCCTACGAGACCTGCAACACTGGAGACGGACATGCCGCAGATGTACGACCTGTACAACGACAAGACCTACGACGCCCTCTCCAAACGCACCAACTCGTCCATGCGTTACGAGCAGTTGGTGCTTGCCCCTGCGCTCTCGTACATGCACGATGCGATTGCGTTTTCCGAGGTGACCCTGGACTGGTGTCGAGATGAAAAGGATCCCCCAACGGTGGAGGAATTGAGTGAGCGCGTTTTCGCCGCGCACAACACGTTTAAGGGCGTTTTTTCGCTCTTGAGCAACCGTTACACCATGTTGCAGCTCAGAGCGAGCATGGAGTCTGATGCAACGTCGCACGGCGGAGCTGAAGCGTTGCGGGCGAAGTTGGCCTTCATCGAGGAGAAGGTGTACACAGGCAGCGACGGGTTGGTGAGCGACTCAGTGCTCACAAAGTGGTTGAAGGAATTCGACACCACGAAGGCGAAGGCAGTGATGAACACGCACGCCAAGGCCAGCGCCAAAGTTTCGATTTTTCGTGACCGTCAAGCAGGCAAGGGCAAAGGCGCTGGAAAAGGTGAAGGTGGCCGCGGCAGCGGCAAGGGAGGTAAAGGGTCAGGGCTTGGGCGAGGCGCCCAAGCCCAGACCTAACTTTCCGATCACGGAAAGGTTGGACGCCTTCCGCCCCTCGGGGCGTCCAACGGAAAGAGCCCACCCTACAGGAAAGGGTGCGGAGTCGAAGGGGGGCATGGCGCGCAGCTGGCGCGAACTCCGAGGTGATGGAGTGGATCAGCAAAGGGGCCAAGATGCGTTGGGTCGACAAGGCGCCCCAGCCTTTCGATCACGGAGTGTCTCTGGCCGACGCCACCCCTCCGCAGCTGGAGTGGATGGCCGCAGAGACGGAGAGGTGTCTCAAAACGGGCGCATGGGTGCGAGCGAGGAGGCGACGACACGTATCCCGAGTGTTCCTGGTGCCGAAGCCGGGGACGAACAAGTGGCGTCTTGTGATGGACTTCCGCTGGCTGAACGTGTAAAGAACGCGCATTGCGTGAAGTCGCGGTGCAAGATGGAGACCCTCAAGAAGTTGCGTCGGCTCGCCAAGCCGAACGACTGGTGTATCAGCTTCGACCTCCAGGACGGGTACCATGTCGTGGGGATCGACCCCGCCTTCCAGGAGTACATGCAGTTCGACGTGCGGGGGGAGTTATTCCAGTGCGGCGCCCTTCCCTTCGGATGGAACGACTCGCCACGAATCTTCGTCAAGGTCATGAAGGTGCTCGTGGAGTGCCTTCGTTCTCCAAGATCCGCGGAGGATCGGCGGGAGGTGCGGAAGCTGCAAAGCGGAAGCAAGGTGCGACGACGTTGGGCAGTTCGCAGACGAGCTGGAGGATGCGGCCGCGAGGAGCATCAGCAGGGTGCGCGGGTGCTCCCTTACATGGACGACTTCCTGTTGCTGCTAAGCAGCAGGATCGAGGCGCTCAGGGCGCGCGAGCTGACATCTCGGGTCTTGGTGAGACTCGGATTGTCGCGCACGAGAAGAAGGGGCAATGGGAGCCGACGCAGCTGGTGGAGCACCTCGGGCTCGAGGTGGACCTCAAGGCGGGACAGTTCCGCGTGACACCGGCGAGGCTGCAGAAGATTCACCTGCAGTCCAAGGCGCTTCTCAGCGAGGCGTCGCGACAGCGGAGGTGGCTCCCAGCTCGGAAGCTGGCAGCGTTCACGGGGCTCTGCCAGTCTGTGTATCTGGCAGTTCCTCCGGCGAGATTGTATCTCAGGGAGCTCCACTTCGTGCTCTCCACGAGGCGGGGATGGGGCGCGAAGGTGAAGCTCACACGGCAGGCGTGGAGCGACATCGAGTGGTGGCTCAGGCTGCCGGCTCAGAGCCGGTGGAACGGTCGCAAGATCCGGCGCAGCCCCACGAGAGCGAAGGTGCACACCGACGCGTCTCTGTTCGCATGGGGCGGGGTGCTGAACCTCAAGCACGCGGCAAGAGGATTCTGGTCCGACGAGCTACGGCATCTACACATCACGCACCTGGAGCTGGAGGCCGTGTACAAGACGGTGCAATCCTTCCTGAGAGAGCTCACCGGCAAGGTGGTGCGCCTCTACTGCGAAAACCAGGCGGTGGTGGCCATGCTCTCGCACTTCACGTCGCGCAACCCGGAGCTGATGCGGCGGATGCGGCGCCTGTGGATCCTGCTGGACTTAAACGACATCGAGCTCCAGGCGAGGTACATCAGAAGCGAGGCAAACGAGTGGGCCGACCGCTTGTCTCGGGACCGGGACCTGGACGACTGGCGGCTGAACCGCGTGGTTTCAGTGGGCGGAGCGGGAATGGCACCAGCACACCGTGGACCGCTTCGCCTCGGAGCTCTCCGCCCAGCTGCCGCGCTACTACGCACAGTGGCACGACCCGGGGTGCGAGGGCGTGGACTCTTTGGCCTTTTCCTGGCTAGGAGAGGTCAATTGGGTCAACCCCCCGTGGTCCCTCCTCGACGAGGTGGCGCACAAGCCGCGGGAGGAGAAGTGCGCCGCCACGGTGGTGGCGCCCTACTGGCCGGGGCAGATGTGGTTCCAGCAGCTGGAGGCCATGGCCGACGAGGTGGTGATCTTGCCCCGGGGCAGGGACCTCTTTACTCCCAGCCGGCTGGGAGGGTCCGAGCTGCTCGGGGCCTCAAGCTGGGACGGCATCATGTTCCGCATCTCCGCCTCCCGGTGAGCCATTACCTGCAGGATGGGAGGCGGGCAGCCAGGTAGGCGCCACAGGCGGGGCTGGCGAGTGGCCTCAAAGTGAAGGTGTACTGGCCCCAGGATGATGCTTGGTACACCGGCACCGTGGGTGACACGGGGTCGGACGGCCTAACCCACATTGCCTACGAGGATGGTGACAAGGAGGACCTGGACATGAGCAAGGAAAGGTATGAGGTGCTCCCGGCAGCGGTGCAGGAGATGACTAGCTGGGATGCGGCGCTTCAGGAGCGCTGGAGAGGAGAGTTGGGGGACAGCTCCCTCACTGAGCTGGCAGTGCAGATGCAGGGGGCAGCATTGGGCGGCAAGACGGTGGGCAACTACCGGCCGAAGGCTCGGGCCTTCATGGCGTTCTGTGAGGCGGAGGGCAGACAGTGGCTTCCGGCAACGGGGGCCGCGGTGAGGCTGTACATTGCTCACATGCTGGACAAGGGCACGGTGCAGGCGTCCAACATGCAGCCCTACCTATCCGCCATCAACAACTACCACGAGGACATGGGGCTCCCCGGGCCTGCCAGGGGCCGGGCGATCTCCAGAGCAGTGAAGGGCATGGCCCGCCTCCAGGTGCAGGCGGCTGAAGCCGCGGGTGAGGAGCAGACGGTGCGGACCTGGCTGCCTGCCAGGCATGTCTCGGCGGTGCATGCGCACGGGCCGGGGCTGGAGCCGGTGGGCCGGGCAGCTACGGAGCTGCTCAGGGCGTGCACCTACGTGGTGTTTGCCTTCGTCACCTTCGGCCGGCCGGAGACGGGCGTCTCCATGCGCAGGGAGCACATCAGCATCACAGATGAGGACATCTCCGTGGTTCTCCACAAGGAGAAAGGCAGGGGGCACGTGCGCCGCAGGAGGAGGCTCACCATCCCCGCAGCGGGGGTGGCGGGGCTTGTGCAGCTCCTGCAGCACTGGCAGCAGGTGCGGGATGCCTGTTGGGGGCATCGCCCGGTGACGGGCTCGGAGGTGCAGGGCAGCTACTGGAGGCTGCCGTGGGAGCAGGGAAAGCTCCAGTCGGCGCAAGCTAATGGCTGGGTGCAGTTGGCATTGGGGAAGCTTGGGTGTGGCCCTCCGGAAGGGGGACACTTCTCTGGCCACAGCACCCGCAAGGGGGCTTGTACCTGTGCCAGGGCTGTGGGCGCGGCGCTTGAGAAGTGCTGCTTCCTGGGCGGCTGGTCTCAGCTGTCCTCTGCCATCCACTCCTACATTGACCCGGCAGCTGTTCCCGACGAGCACATGGAGAAGTACTTCGGGTGGACCACTCCGAGATGGCGACAGCAGCAGCAGCGGCAGCCTGGCACAGAGCAGTGTGCCTAGTGATCTCTGTTACATGGCAATGAGATGTGAAGAGCAAAAGAAATGGTTAAATTGGAGCCTGCGGAATTTTAGAGGTTTCTGTGCCGGTAGATCGATCAGAGTTTCCTGAGCCGTTAGATCAAAATCAGCAGCTGAGTTAGATCTAAAGGCTTTACACACGACAGTATTTAGGAGTTCCGCCCGTGGGAATCCGCAACTCTGTTCTTTTGCCTTCCCTACCCACCCAACCCAAAAGACTCTAAACATTTTGCCTTAGAAGCTGTGCATCAGCCTAAAAAGCATGTGAAGCTGTGAATCAGCCTAGAAAAGACATTCAAAAAAGAGATTTTCTCTCACACACTTAAAAGCATGTAAGAAGAAAGCTATTTTTAATGAAATGCTATGCAGTGTGCCTGTTGGCAATGAGATGTGAAGAGCAAAAGAAATGTGCGGAATGCATTCCCCATATGCTCCGTCCGCCAGCTTCGAATATCTACGGACCCACATCATAACCCGCACATGCTCCATCCCTGTACCTCCGCATGAGCCCGAAGGATCTCACCAGGTTCCATCCAGCACCACGATGTCCCACTCCTCGGGTACCTCGTCCTCAGTCTCTCGTGTCGAGGAAAGTGGGTGACTTGTGACGCCGATTTCTGAGGAACCATCAGCTGCAGAAGACAGCCCAGCCAGCTTGGCAAATGATGAGGCGTTCTCCGCCGGAAACAGGACAAAAGCCTTGTTGCCGCGACGCTGTAAAACTTGGAAAAGCTCCTCCTGCAACAGTTATCCGCCCTTCACACCTCTCCACTGCAGTCACGCCAATACTTCCGTATGCCGTCACTGGTCTCATCGAGAGCATGCTCGACTGCCGAGCGGCAGGGCATCTTGGCGTTTCCTACTAAAGCGACCGGGGACATAACTTGAAGACAGCCAGCCAAGCGGCAGAGCTCAGCAGGTGGGGTAAAACGTGTCGACAGCCAGCCAAGCGGCAGAGCTCAGCAGGTGGGGTAAAACGTGTCGACAGCCAGCCAAGCGGCAGAGCTCAGCAGGTGGGGTAAAACGTGTCGACAGCAAGCCAAGCGGCAGAGCTCAGCAGGAGGGGTAAAACGTGTCGACGGCCAGCCAAGCGGCAGAGCTCAGCGGGTGGAACATATGATAAACGCGCATGTGTCGGTGGAGATGCTGCTGGGAATAGGGTTGGCGCAGCGGGACGGAGAATCTACAGGCGGGAGAATTCAGAGCTTGAAGTGCGGCTTTCGTGTGGAATTCAGGGCATCTCGGCTGATCCGACAAGACGCGCAGAGGTGATGGGCACGGACCTCGTGTTTGGGGAGGTCTCCCACAATCAGCCTGTATGCGTCCCGCACTGCCGTCAGCCCTTCACTGCACCGACGGCTTTTCACGAGGGGCGAGGCATCGGGGCTCAGGCGGTTCCGACATGCACGCAGCTCCCAGGCCACGTGGCAAAAGCACTCAAGCATCAACTCCGCGTTCAGAGTCACTCCGCGCACCGGCCACAAACTACAAGCTGCAGAATGGTGATGGCGGAGCTATTCTCAACTGTGCGCAAACAAGACGAGAACAATTGAGCTGTGCCGGGGGGAGCGAAGTGCGTGACAGATGGCGTGTCAGATGACCTGGCTTTCCCGGGATACGCCGCGAGAAGCAGCTTACACGTGTCCGCCGCCAAGAGAACCTCTGCGAGTGGGCGGCATTCTCCGTCACAGGCACAGTTGGGGCAGACAACTGCAGACAGAGGCAATCTGGGGGCGGACGCCACTCGCGGCCAAATTCGATGCAGGCAATTAAATCCCGCATGGAAGAAAATGCCTTCTGGGCGTGTCACTTTTGTGGTACAAATCCACAACTGGTGAAGCAATCATCGCAGTCGTGGGTACACATTCAAACCTGGCATTGGATCAATATGCACCCACAAGCAGTGTCGAAAGGGCAGTGGGTGCACTCACCGTCGTGGTGAGTATATATCCACAAGCGGTGTCGGAAGGGCAGTGGGAGCACTTGCTGGCAAATGCACTGAGGCCCCTGCAGGCCAAGGAACCCCCCTGCACTCAGGCCCCTGCAGGCCAAGGAACCCTCATGCACTCAGGCCCCTGCAGGCCAAGGCCCCCTGCACTCAGGCCCTGCAGGCCATGAAACTTCTGCACTCAGGGCCCCTGCAGGCCAAGGAACCCTGCACTCAGGCCCCTGTAGGCCAAGGAACCCCCATGCACTCAGGCCCTGCAGGCCAAGGAACCCCTGCACTCAGGCCCCTGCAGGCCAAGGAACCCCCTGCACTCAGGCCCCCTGCAGGCCAAGGAACCCCCATGCACTCAGGCCCTGCAGGCCAAGGAACCCCTGCACTCAGGCCCCTCGCGTCATGGAACCCCGCACGAAGGCCCCTGCAGGCCAAGGAACCCCTGCACTCAGGCCCCTGTAGCCAAGGAACCCCCTGCACTCGTGCCCCTGCGGGCCAAGGAAATTTCCCTGCACTCAGGCCCTGCAGGCCAAGGAACCCCTGCACTCAGGCCCCTGCAGGCCAAGGAACCCCCCTGCACTCAGGCCCCTGCAGGCCAAGGAACCGAGCGGAACAGCTGAAACCAGCGAGGGAAAGCTCGGCATTGAAAGATGAACCTCTTCGTTTGCTATTGTTGAGGACCGCGCGTATCTTCTCACAGCTTTCCAAACAGGGCAGACGGTTCATGCTCATTCTGGTGATTATGACACCTTGTGACGCGCCTGTAGCCAGCAGCGCTCGCAGGTTCCACCGTGGAGATAACTTAACTTGCGCGCCAACTTTCGAGCTGCGCACCGCACAGCGCGAGTGCACTTTTCAAGCTCGGGAAACCGAAGGGAAATACCGAAATAGGGTTTAGGGTGCAGCAGTATACAGATCTTATTGAAATAGCTGCGACTGGCAAATAGCGCGTTGATTCTCCACAGAACAAAATTACCAGAACCAATCAGATCAGAGTATCACGGAGTATAAGCTTCGATTACCTGTCTGGACTGTTGCACGCTGCTTAGGCGGATACGCGCGGATGTCCCAACCTTCGCGAGTGGTTGGAGCTCCGGAGGGAGACGTCGTGAGAACTCGATCGACCTCGATGCTCAGCCGCTGTATCTGCGAGAAAAAC
The DNA here is from genome assembly GCA_001247695.2 of Cymbomonas tetramitiformis. Lineage (NCBI taxonomy): Eukaryota > Viridiplantae > Chlorophyta > Pyramimonadophyceae > Pyramimonadales > Pyramimonadaceae > Cymbomonas > Cymbomonas tetramitiformis. The sequence continues at coordinate 36,271 of LGRX02026665.1, read as the reverse complement.
CTACTGCCGTCAGTTAGTCGGGTTTCTAGCTTCTGCGGACAGCTCACACTGCGTTCAGAAATCGTTCTGTGTTGAGCAAAGCTTGATGGCGTGACGAGCAAACAAGTACTGTTAGATGCCAGCAAAAGTTGTGACAGACCATGCAGCCCACTATTTCACAATACAGTATTGGGCGCTGTAAAATACTGGGCACCACTGCATCTGCGGCGTCTCACCCAGCTGGACGACCTGTGCGCGGCTCTTTGTTCCGCGCTGGACTTCGCGCGCGACAGCAACTCTCGAACAACAGAGATTGCAGCAAAGGCATGACCGTCACCTCAGGTGAAGCGGGAGCTGATTTGTAAACTTGACCATCACTCGCAGCTTTGCTCATCTTCGGGCTGCAATCTGAGCACTGATAGAATCGGGCACATGAGCTTACACGCGAACAGAAGGAAAAGCTCCAACATACATGCGTTAATTCTCCACACTCGGCAGACTGTAGGTTCTGCACACGGGCCAGCTTGCTCACCGTCGCCGCACGGATGACTCGAGAGGAGCGCGCTCTGAGAGAAGACCTTGGTACCAGCTTGCGGTGCGTTGTGAACTCGCCATTCGGAAGCACGCAAATCTTCATCGAGCAGCCTAAGCCTGTGTGGGCTGAATGTCTTAATCGAGTTAAAAGGTGAAAATTATGAAAGTCTATAGCGAAATATAGGTAGCTCGGGATATAGCCGAAATGGGAATAGATATCTTCAAGCGAAGGGGAAACAGCTACAAAACAGGATATAAAATTTTCCGAGAGGACAAACTCCAGGTACGCGTGAAGGTCTCGGCCAGTCCTCTAAACCGGTTCCTAAATGCCAATGTCACGGCCTGATCCCAATTACAACACATCACAACCGGGTCATGTCACGGGCATTTAGGAACCGGTTTAGAGAACTGGCCGAGACCTTCACGAGTACAAGTTCCAGACACGCCGGTTGCGGTTCTTAAATGCCCATGACGATCATGATGTGACATGATTCGTGATTGTAATTTGTTGTAATAGGGATCGGAGTGTGACATGCACTTCTCCAAAATTTTAGTTCATCGATAAAGATGATCAGATAAACTTGATATTGATATTCATTCTCATATTGATACGAAGTGTGATCATTTTCTTCATGATATCCGTCTCGAATAATCATTATTACGGTTTTCCGATATCGCAATCGGTCTGACGGCTAATTTTCCTGCTGGCTTCACGGACTACTGCATATCCGCTGAAGCAAAGTATTTCGAAGAGGAGTAGTGCACCGTCTCGAGTTAGAACACCCATAGAGCCAGCAGTGAGCCGAACGCGTGTACGTGATGGAGTAAATTCAGCCTGAGGCACTTTCAACATGGCAGCACTGGGAGCTATAGACCTTGGCGTAAGTGCCTTTTCGAAACTCGGGGCGAAGTCCGCTGAAGTTTTGGGGGTTGCAGCTGCCACCGCAGCAGGACGACAAACCGTGAACAAACTGAGTAATCGCACCTTGGCCATTATCCTCTGGTGGAGCTTCATGCTGATCGCGATGTATGCCGCAGTATTCATGGCGTTTAAGTACACCAGTTGCGAAAAGGTGTTCACCTACAGTTGCTTCGGAACGGTTGGTGGCATGCTGGTCCTATGGCTCGTGTGCGCCACATTGGTGCATGTCCGAATCATCACGAGGCTCCCAGATATCGATTCGGAGAACGCCAAGAGTCTCCAGGTCTGTGTGCGACAGAAATTTGATGAAGTCTCATCACGCCTGGACGCAACCGTGACCCTGCTGCTGAACGAAATTAGGTTGCAGCATCAGAAGGCGGGATCCTCAAGTACCCCCAACGCGATTTCAAACTCTTCAACAGCCGAGGGAAACTTCCACCCGTCGGCCGTGACGTCTGTATCAGGAAGTGGGCTTCGAGCTACGGAGTCCGGCGTCAGGGAGGCCCTCAACACCATCCAGGAGCAGCAGCTGGATGAGCCTCAACTGGGTGTATTGCAAACCCTGAGCGAGTATTTGGAGCAATGTGCGTCGACAGCGAAAGTTACGCCAGAGGACGTGATCTCAAGGCTGAAGGACTCCATCACGTTTGACGCTCTTCATCCAAACAAAGCAAAGAGACTGAAAGAGGTGAATTGGTTCGATGTCTTGCAGTACGCCCTACAGAGAGTGAGCGAGGCGCAAGTGGTGACCCTCATCAAGACGGCTCAGTCCGAACTTTCGGCATCGAACCAAGAGGCATCCTTGGCTGTCCTGAAAAAGGTGGCGTGCTCGAACTCGGCCGAGAAGCTGCTGCACTCTTCCGGAGGCAAAGTGGAAAAGTTCAAGCAGATGAGCAAAGCGTTCGGTTTTCTGCGGTTGCTATATTTCAATAATAAGGATGGCCTGAAAGCGGGGTTTGAAGCCGCCCAGAGAGTCCCGGCATCCGCCTGGAATCCAACCACGGCTCCTGCGCAGGCTTCGACGCAGCGCCCAGTGCCGGATGCGAGGGCTCAAGCGGAGATCAACCCGTTCCTGCAGGTGTAGCATGAAGCGCGTTCTTGGAGGTGTAGCATGCAGCGCTGCAAGGCTCTCAAGCATGTGGACTTCCAATCAAGACTAATTCCGGTGGAGAACTTATCAAAGAGCCAGGGTTGGTCCGAACGAGTGCGAAAGGAAAAATGCTCCCCGAAGAGAAATGGCGATGCCAGGAAGCAAAGTGGTAGGCTTGTTGGTTTGCAAGCGCTGGCACCTCGCGCTGTAGCCTCCAGGCAGCCAGCCCGATTGCATATCACTCAAGACAGGTCATTGAATGTCAAGTGCGCCCGATCGGGATATGCTTCGGCTTTCCAAGGGCCGAAGCGTGAAACAGCTCTCGACTCTTCCGGACACTGGTTTCGTCACTTGGTCACCGAGTGTGAATTTTGTAATTCAAAGCTTCCCTTTTGCACGAAAATCTGCTTTGTCTGAAAGCAACACCGCACATATTGTTCAATATCAAAAGTTGTATTTGTTGTTTTGGCACAAAGATTACCGATTGCCAACTGCTGTCCACAACAGGTGTCAGAGTCCCTGGGTTGAGAAAGGTGAGAGCAGCGGACGAACAGAGCTGTGGCCGGTGGTAGTTTGGGCTCACTTGTACTTTTGTGCGGTGTCCCGAGCTGTCACACGTCACATTGTCTCGACTTTCGAGTTTACAGTCCAAAACCAAACAAAATACACTTGATCCAGTTCGATATTTCCCCCTTTTTTCACGAATCGCAATGTTACTGTTGATCAGAAAGACATCTGTTGTGAAACACAAAGCAATAGTAGAATGGTCAGTGTTCTCCGTCCACCTTAATTTGAACTCCGTACAATATGTATCACTACTTATCTATCAGTGCACCAGTTGGATGTCGGGCGGTTGAACAGGACTTTGTTAAGCCTGCGAAACGACGTTACCTTGCTCCATACGTATTTTGAATCCTGCAGTACCAATGTTGCAGACATGCTGCAGAAAGTGCGGCGTGTATGCAGCACCCACCGGCATGTTTGCAACGTGTCTGTGTGCAAAAAAGATGGCTCCTCCATGCTGCAGACATGCTACATACTCCCATCTCCATCCTGCATACGACAAGCTGCAGGGTGCAGGCTCTGCAATATGTTTGCAGTACTAATGCTTCAGAAGTGCCGTAGGCCGTATATTGATATTGTGATATACTACAGGCATATTGCAGATATAAGACAGTTGCATTACACACATAATATCAGGATAATTGACACTTAACAGATGGAATATATGTGAAATGGCCATTTTGTAGATGCCGTAAAAGTCTATGATGGAATTACGCGGTAACTTCCCAAACCCGCCTTGGTGGGGTTTAACCCAAAAATGGCCCTGTTGGGTTAAACTTGTTACACTGCTGACACAGTCAAGAAGATTATTATTCACACATCATGCACCTCTAGGCCAAATATCATAGATGACACAATGACTAAGTTAACTATGTACCAACATATGCGATGAGCTTATTCGTGACTCGCTCAACTTGGAGAACGCCTCCTTCATACTGAGCTTCTTTGGGAACAACGCCAGGTTCCTGTGATTCTCACAAACTCGCCATACGTTTGTGCAGTGTGGGTGCAATCCCCAACGATCTGACTAAATGTTGCGCTTCGTATTTCTTTGCAGGAAACAGCCTTCTTTGTTGTTGGCATAATATTCAGCCTCGGTCCGTCCGTTTGTGTCCGCCCACGAAATGAATGGTTTTGGTTCTGTCTTGGTTCTGCGTTTTCGTGAAGTAATGTATCACTGCATTGCTGGCCTTTTTGGCAACTGTTTTTTTCCCCAATCGGATTCCAAATCGGTTACTAACTTTTCGGTTTCGCTTTTCGCATGAGTGTAGGTATTTGGTGAACTGGCAAAAAATATTTTGGAGACGGGATTGTTTTCTGAAGGTGGTGGGTGATGTGAGCAGAATCCGTGGCGCGTGTCGTGTGCAGACTCCGTGGCGGTGTTGTGTATGTTATACGGTCAATATCAATAGTGTTTTGTGTGTGTGTGTGCATTGAATGTGTAATAACATTTGTACTTGCTATTGTTTTTTATAGAACAAGTTTCATTTATAAATAGCAATTCGTGTTTGTGTACAAGCTGGGTATTGCATGAGTAACTACCTAGTTGGAATTCTTGGCGCTTGGCGCCAGCCAGGCGCTCGTGCAAAAATTCTGAACCTGGGGACGCTTGGCGTAGGACTCGTACTTTGGGAAAGGGGGGGGGGTAAAAAAGGCCGAACAGACTAGCTGCGACACGGGCGCGGTCATACGCGATACGGTGTCATGTCATGCCATGTCACATGAAGTGAAATTTTATAGGCCGTGTCACAGTAGAGTCAGACACACATCGACACGAGCGACTGTTAACTCTGCCAAGAATGTCAGCCTAATTTAAAAACGTTACATATGGGACTTGCTATGAGCTTGCCCGACGAGCGACGACTTGATCTTAAAAATATTCCTTGGGTCTTTCAATAAAGATCCAACGCCATCGTCACTACAGTCGAGTGACACCCCGTGACACTCGTCAAGCGTCACCATACAGTAGTACGAGTTGCAATTATCGAGGCTGGGACGAGTGGGGACGACTACCACTATTAACTATCGGTAGGCTGGGACGAGGCTCGGACGAGCAGGTTATCGACGGGTGGTTGGGACGACCCGCCCACGACGCCAGCGCCATCGCCACGAGTGTCAATATCGACTCGCTGTCCGAGGAACACAACAGAATGATACAGTCCAGTGTCGACTCAGTCTCACAAATGATACGGTTTGGCCTAACGATAAGTAAATTCGCAAATTTACGTTCATTTCCTTCATATTTGACGGCGGTGCACGGCTAGCAGGGCAAACGAGTTGCGTTATTTTATTCTTGTTTTGGCGGGGTTTGTGTGTTGCCTGCATGTAGTGTCCCCCCTTTCTCTACAGCAGGCTGCACGCAGCATAACGTGCGCGTCGGGCCCTTGTCATGGATGCCCGACAAGTCTGCACACCGCAGTGCGCGTGCATGGAGCTGTGTAGAAGTTTAATGGCTGATTATCTCAGCTCCCGCAGTCCTTGAAAGTCATATTGGGGCCAAGTCCGAACGGAATTACTTTCCTCGGCCTGGGTCATATCCCAACGCTTTCGTTGACTGGACACTGTGTTATGTTTGCAGGAATCAGTCGCGTCTTGGTTGGCCTTTCCAACCGATGTTTCTTGCATGCCCTGCCTTCAGTCGTGCACACGAGCGCACGACTGAGTTAGCGCATGTTAGGGATCGTCTGCAGCAGGGATCCGCTGCACCTATCCGGCTTACTTTCACTTGCGGTTTATTGATAGTGATTCGGTTGCCCTTTCTGTGAGCGAGGGCGAAGTCCAGAGATAATCTTCGGCTTGGGTTCAATCCCCAACGTTCTGCCTGACTTTGCGTTTGTCTACCTTGCAGGCACTCTATAGTTGAGCTATGACACGGCTGCGTTCTGATGGGATAACTTTTTTGAATAACACGCACACGCACATAGACTCAGACCTGGCGGTTGCATGCCCTAGTTTATGTAATAATGTATGTAACGTTTTGATCTTTGTGTAACGTGAGTTTAAATGATAAGATCACACACTGTTTTATCTCTGCAGTGAAATGTGTAACTATCCTGCGAGTGACATGCCCAATGTCCTTTGCTTCGAGTACGTACTTGTTATTTTCTAACAACGTTCATTTCAAATGGCATGCGTGGTTATGTTTATACCGTATCACTTGATCGCTTACACGTAGGCCTAGGTGCCTGACGATTTCACTTATGGTCATGTAATAGTTGACCATTTCATCTTTGTGCACGCACCGTAGGTATTACCCAAAAAGAGCACTCAGAAGCTAGTAAGCATATATTGTTACTTCATAATATGTGAGAATTTCGAATAACGTACGAAGTAAAACTTCATAATTGATAATATACTTTCAGTTCGTAACCTTTGCCGTGTTTCTTGCTATGATCTCAACATCTCCAAATTGATAAGTAAAATGTAGGTGGTATCAATAGCAATACGAATGAAATCAAGCTTGGGTTTACATATCAGAATTTTAATCATGTTTAGCCGGAAATGAGCTTCATCCACGCATCAAAATTCCAGACGCAATACATATTGAATTTGCCATCTTCGACATATTCGATATTGAAAGGAAATATGCATGCCAAAAGGAATAATGCCCGCCAAAGGTGCCGAGGAATTCTAGGGAATATTCCCTTAAAATTGTTGGGATATGCCGAAATAAAGAGGGAATATTCCCGAAAGTTTTCGGCGCCTGCGGCGGGCATTTTTGGGTACTCGCTTCGCTCGTACTTCGCATACCCCTAGCTGGCGCTAGCTTTTCCAAGAATTCCAACCAGGGGGTAACATATGTAATGGGAGCCCCTGTCCAACCCCCGCTCGGTGCATGGCATACTTCCTGGGTGCGTTTTGGTCATGTCACCTCGCGTTTCGGTTGGTTTCTGTGCAGAACAAACGTGACACTCCTCGCGCGGGGAGGAGGGATGTATCGTCGGCGTCTCCGGTCTCGCCCACCCACTCGTGTCGCTCGTCGCTCGGCTGTATGTCGCGATGTCATCTGTCGCCGACTCGCTGTCGCCGCTCGGTCAGATCGGTCAAATCCGGAAAATTTGTAGCAAACGCTTAGAAAGGCGAGGGGAACGGCAAGGGAAAGGCACGACAAAAGGGCTTAGGATAGCGGCAGTCACATGTTGTTTAGGCGCATATGGAAAATATTTGCGTTCGGAAACCCGATTTTTCATCGATGCTTCTAAAGTTGTATTCATACTGAGCGCGCTGACGGGGAGGGCGACTCTTTGAAGCAAGCATCTTTGAAACGTTTGAGTTTCAAAGATGCGTCTTGTATTTTGGATGGGCAAACCCAAATTGCAAATCAGCTGAGCGCGTATTTCTTCGTTGGCGCGGGGCACGCTACCTTCTGGTAACTGTTGCATATCTATAAGGTGAACACTCAGCATGAAAGCGCACAAAGCCATCGGGTAAGCATATATTTGAGACTGTCGAGTCTCGAATATGCTTTTCGGAATAGGCTTTCGCTTAAATGCGAAGGGTACTAGCACTTTACTTTCGGGGGTCGGGGGCAAGATAGAACATGGGATTTGCGCCCCCGTCCCCCGATGTGGGACTCGCGTTGCACATAAAGGTAATGCGGTGAACGAGATCATGCTATAAATCGCCCCATCCAATATTCGGCCCTTATCCTACGACAGAGTACGATGGGCGTGTCCACTACCCTGCGGTACATTGCGATGTACCCAAGCCTTCTTGGGTACATCCCCATGTACCCAAGCATTTTCGACATAGCATGCACCATATTGACATACATGACACCGCACTTTGGCCTCAAGTCATCGTTGAGGATGGAAAAATAACATTTGACACGTATGTTCAAGATGGGACATGGACGGCCGCGCACTGCACCACTATGGCGACCATACCCCTTGCTGAATAATTATTTCCACATGTTTCGTTCGTGATCAAGAAACGTTGCTTAACTTTGAAGCCATTTTGCTCGGTGAAGATGAAGTCGGATGCAATTTTTGACATGACACTCCAGAAAGCGCAGCTCGTGAACTTTTCAACACAGGTCTCCAAATTTTGAATTGACCTTTTACACCATCCATAAATGTACCTAAAGGTCGATGTACCCAAGGTATGTACCCAGCAAAATTGTTAAGGACAAACCACTATAAACCTGCAAATTGACAACTATGATACCATATGAAAATCACCCAAATGATCGAAATTGCTCAAAGCGAGTGGTTGTATATCTGAAGGGAAGTCTTGAGGACATGTCTTATCAACCATAAGGCCATCGGACACAAATTTTGCATGCACGACCCAAGGATGTACAAGTGACCTTGGGTACATCCCGATGTACCCAAGGCCGGGTAGTGGACAGCAGTAAATCGGTAAGGCTTGCAAATCATCGCGAATATATAAGTATCGTATAAATCCCGACAACTGATGCAATTTGGAATAGGCGGGGGTTCTTCTGTTGTCCGTCCAGTATCCTATAAATATGCATATACAATATTTGGCAGTGATCGTACTACAGTTGTACGACGAGCGGTAAATAGATAAGTCATGCGGATGACAGCAAAAATATACGTATCAAATTATTTCCGAATGCTCAAGCTTTTCGATGCCTTCTTCGGTAAAAGGAATCGGCTTGATGTATCCAGGCCCCGCGACAGGGGGTGTAGAAACAAGCTTTGGCAATGGAGTCTCGGGTAACAATTTTGGTGAAATGGAATACTGTTTGTACTGCATGCCCACTTCGCCGTGCTCGTTCTTCTTGAACTTGAAAGCCTGCTGTGCCAAAATATTGTGGCAATCGAAGACGTGACCATCAAACCAAGAGCTGAAGTCGAAGATCTTCTCGGTGTGCTCGCACCAGGGAAGATATCTTCCGCTGAGCTGGTACGGCCCCAAATCAAAATTTCTTTCGGCCCGCCTTCGGTCCGCCCGGTCCGAACTACAAAATGCCCGCCGCAGGCGCGAAAATTTTAATATTAAGTATGGGAAAATGCAAAAATCGCAAAAAATTTCATCAAAATTTTAGAAGTTTGCGCCAAATTGGTTCGGCCCCAAGAACGCGCGGCGTCGTTCAAAACGCACTAAGATACCAAATGTGCCAGGGGCACTACGACATATACTCGGAATGATGTTTTTTATTGAACGTGCAAAGGTACACAATTCTGTTTTTATAATATACTGGATCAGGGCCAGACAGAGGTGCAAACGATAGAAGTTTCGGTTCCGAGTTTTGAAGGCCAAGCACTTTTCAAGTGCTCTACTTATTCACTCGTAACTCGGGCTGCAGGGTCAACCACCCGGGCACCCGATGTCCCACCACGGCCCAACGTTCGATTCCTGATCCGATTTCATTTCTAATTCCGATTCGCCATTCTCGATTCAGATGTCACATCGACGGGCTGACACGATGACCGTTATACAATACTGTCATACTACTGTACTGTCATACTGTCATACTATCATACTATCATACCCCAGACATCTGATACTCGATTTCATCGTCTTTCTAATCCCGATGCGAACCCGACCATCCCCCGAGGGTCTGACTAAGTACCACGATGACTACCCCACAGTACTGTCATACTACTACAGTGTCATAGTGTCATAGTGTCATAGTGTCATACCCCGGACATCTGGTACTCATTCTCATCGTGATTTCAAGCCCAATTTCACTGCCACCGTGTCAATCCCAGATTACTCCCGATGACCCACACATACGCACAGATATATCGGTTCACGCCGTGCCTCCGGGCACAACCCAAGCTTGGGCACGTGGGTTTGAGTCCCGCGGCCAAGCTGAGCTTACGGGAATCGTGACGTGAACGTGGGGGGGGTCATGCATACCACGGCTCATTTTGGGGTTTTGACATATATTGGGGGGTAAGGTATGGTGCCATTTGATTCGCATCTTGCGGGACTATACGGCGGTCAAATGGCGTGGCATACCTTGTATGCCAGGGGTATGGCATGGTGTCATACCCATGTCATACCATATTGTATCGCCTTATACCCCTCATAAATAGCTATAATGAAGCGCCCATGCGGCGGGAGTCCACATGGGCACCCTAATCGATCGTTTAAATGACATGGTGCACGATCCTATCCAAAAATATGCCTCCCATGAGCTGAGGTACAAAGTGAGCCCGAAGCGGACTCCAAAAAGTGAGCCCGAAGCGGACTCCAAAAATCGAAGGGGGATGCACGCGGACTAGATGATATCGGCGACTTGTCCGGAGCGATTGGCGTCTTTGCACTCTCAGTACCTTTTGGGACATCCAAATAAAGTATTCCTAACCGCCCCGCTCGAGCTTTTAAGCGGAGCTACAAAATCTCCACGAAACACATAATTCTGACTTTACCCTCAGCACCCTCGAATTTCGGGTGTTTTTTGGCATGTTTTCAAGTCAGGTTTCGTGCATTTTGAAACTTGACGGAGACGTGGATTTTATCGCTCGTCCGCATACTCAAAGAAAATTGGGGTCTCGGTGGTTCATATGAGCCATCGTATGCATGACTCCGATCAGTAGCGCGCGCGCGGTGCGTCATAGAAATAGTTCGAAAAATGTTCACCCGCTCTATAGAGGGTTTAAAACGATACCGAGATATGTGGAGCCTTACGGTCCGATTTCAATTTTTCCGACCCCGGCTCATCGCATATCAACATTTTCGTATTTTTCAGCACATCTCGATGCCCATTTTGATATGCGATGAGCCAGGGGTCAATTTTTATTTTAATCTGGCCATAGGTGTAGCACATGTAATCATGTATATGTGGGTGCATGGCCTTACGGTCCGATTTCAAAATTTTCGACCCCGGCTCATCGCATATCAAAATGTTCGTATTTTTCAGCACATTGTGATGCACATTTTGATATGCGATGAGCCAGGGTCGAATTTCTTTAAAATCTGGCCATAGGTGTAGCATATGTATATCTCTTAATCGTTTTTGCTGGATTCAGTGACCCGTAGGTCATAACTTGCTCCGACTCCCGATAGCTGTACCAGTAGCTACTCGTACAGTACTAGGTGACAGATACCTAGGTCACAGACTGCTTTATATTCGTTATCTCTTATAATCAATGGACACTTGTATGAAACTATTCAGTGACACCCGATATATTGGCGTTACAATATATCTCACAGGTTATGGGGTACAGTATCACCCCGCTTTTATCACTGCTGACTTTGCCATGATTGGCTAAGCTTTTCCGCTTGGCGGGGCGTTGGGGCCTCGCGAGGTGTTGAATTGGCAAATCTAGAGCGTGCGGCTTGCACAACGGTGCGGTGAGATCTTCGGTTGGGACTTTCGGCTTATCCTTCGGATGTCTGCGTTGGAATTTGTTTTTGACTGGGCCTGATCACCCTTGTCGACATCTCCTTGGCCGCCGCATCTTCGACTTCGTTGGTTTCGTTCGACCCCTTTTGGCCTCCCACTCCGTGTCTGACTGCATTGCCGGCGCTCGCCGCCCCACAATTTGCACCTCGCCTTTTCCCCAACGCCCCTCCTATAGGATTTAATTCTGATGTCTTCGTCTTCTATTGGAACCCCGGCCGTGGGCGCTAGGATGCGCCTAGACTCTATTTTCCCTAGAAACGTGGGTGCTCGCTATAGGAGCACTCCGCAGTCAGCGCATGTTGCCCTTGCTGCTGCTGACAAGACCCGTGGCAACGCCGTTTTGCAATCGTCTTGGGACATTGATGTTGTCAAGCGTGTTGCCAAGGACACCTTGGGTAACAAGGCGTCCTCATTTTCCGGAAGTGAGCCACATCGACAACTTCTTTGGGACTCCTTGGTGACTGCATTGGAGGCTTCTTTCGTCAACAAGGACTCCGCCAACGAGGACATTTTTGACCTCGTGGACGTCGACAAGGAGGTTCACCCGATTTTCAACGACATCTTACTTCGTGTGTTGGTTTCGTTGACGACTCCCCACTCTCCAGCTCGAAGGTGGGTTGACGCTTCGGCTAGAATTTCTCCGCGCGACGGTAAGCGTGCGCTCCTGGAGATCACCAAGCGGCTTCTGCCGCCTGGGCATCGGCCGCTCCGACATCACGAGGAGCTTTTGAGCATTTCTTTTGGGTCCTCTGACGATCCAGAGCCCTTGGTAGCTCAATTTGACGAGTGCCTCAAGGCTATTACGGCTAGTGGAGCCGGTTCTATGGACGGCAAGGCCGGCGCCAAGCGGCAGCTACTGGCGAATTTTATCGAGAAGGCATCACCCCACTTCGCCTCGACACCGAGTTGGCTAAGGTGGGCATCGAGGAGATTTACACGCACGTTCTCGAGGTGTGGTGGTGTGCATACCCTAATGGCTCTCCCACCCGCCCCAAGGCTTCACCGTCGCCCACACATCTTGCAGCGGCTTACGCAGGTGGGAACCAGCCTGACGTGAAGGACTTCCTCGAGGAGTTTGCCCGCATCGTGGGTGAGGCTTCTTCCTTACTTGCCTCGCTTCGTCATGGGGAGAATGGTAGTGAGCGTGACACACCGCCGCCACGGGATGAATTTCCCCGTCGGCATGGCGCCGGTGGTGTCAAGTTTCCGCCGTCCAAGTGGCGCGATGATCGCAACCGTCGACCCGACGGTAAGTTCCATGGACGTGACCGTCGAGTAGGATTTAAACATCGTTTTGCGGCCTCCCCGCTCCCGAAAGGGGCGAATTGCTCACAATCGCGTTCCACGCAAGCGGCTAGATGCATTTCTTTTCACTCCGCATCTTCGGCCTTCGTCCAGGAGTGCCCCCTTTGTCCGGGACACTTTCATGACACGGCGCGTTGCCCGACGGTGTGTGGCTCGTGTGATGTGGACTTAGATACGTGATGCCGCCATGGACATGGACATCGTCGTTTCGGCCTTTCAAACCGCCTTCGACGACGAGAACGACGAGGAATTTGCTCAGTTGTGCCACCAGCACGACCAGCCACTGGCGCGTGACGACCCAGAGCCCTTTACGTACCCGGTGGGACGCGATGTGGGTTTGCGTGCGCACTATGCGGGCTTGAGCCGTGGTGCTACATCGGACACCGGCATGGGAGGTGTACTTGCCGACGCACGAGGTGTGCTCGACTCCCTGCGGTCTGCGGCTGCGGCTGCAGAGGTCGGTGGTGCTGCCGCGTCAGGTGTGCCTGCACCCCTTCACCTTGGCACTTTGTCTGTGCCGCAGGTGGTGTGCGATGTGCCACCACCTGCCAATCACGAGATCGAGACTCAGCCGCTATACCCGGTTTTACCGTCGGACCCGGCAGCCCACGAGTCTCCTTTTGAGGAGCCCCTTCAGGTGACCTTCATGGACAGGTTTCACCCGGCATGCCCCGACGACCTGTCACTTAATGTGTGCTCGATTGAGTTTGCTGAAGGGCAGACTCACCCGGTGGAGCTTTCCGTGATCGACGATGACGGTGACTCGGACATTTTTTCTTCCCACGGAGACGAGATTACTTCGGCCCCGCCGACTACACTTTCACGTGTCGGTGTGGCAACTTTGCCGAGAGTCTTCTCTTTTGCATTCCTTGCTCTACCCGCCCTCATGTGCCTTGCATGTGTCTCAGCGGTTCAGGGTTCGGTGGTGCCCTACTGATATCGCTATATGTGCTAACTCGATCGAGCCGCTGACTTCACCGCAGCAGTACATCCCGCTGGGGTGACTGCCAACAGTCTATCTGCCTTGCCGTGCACTTTTGCTTTCAGCATTTCTTTTCCTTTTGGAGTTTCGGCAGGCTTGGGCTCAGATTTTCACTTTTCCGGATTCCTCGATTTGTTCTACGAATCTTGTTCTGGTTCTGGCTTCTGGTCTTGGCTTCTGGATTCTGGTTCTGGACTCTGGTTTGGACTCACGGACTGGACTTTAGTTATGGTCTGGTTACGGTTACGGTTGAACATCTTTGACTCTGACAACATCTTCAACACTGGTGAACTCTGCAGCTTTGTGGACCACTTTGAAAGTGGCTGAGTAGCTTTGAGATTAGCTGTAGGAACTTGGCTTGAGGCAGTATCCTAGCAGCAGTGTTAGAAAGGGACCGCCCTGGCTAAAGCACAGGCCTCCCTCTAGCAGTTTCCAGCTCCTGGCTGTTTGTTGTTTCGGAACAATTTGCTTTGTCTGTGCTCCGCTCTCTGCCACCTGTAACAGCACTATGTACAGTCACAGGGTGGTGTGCTGGATTCAGTGACCCGTAGGTCATAACTTGCTCCGACTCCCGATAGCTGTACCAGTACTCGTACAGTACTAGGCGACAGATACCTAGGTCACAGACTGCTTTATATTCGTTATCTCTTATAATCAATGGACACTTGTATGAAACTATTCAGTGACACCCGATATATTGGCGTTACAATATATCTCACAGTTTTCGAGTTTGCCCTCTATAGAGGGTAAAGATTTCAGGAACGGCCAACGGTGCAGATTTCACGTTTCGACAAGTTTCGGGTACATATAGCCAGGAAAGGCATACCACCCACGCGTGGGTGGGGGCGCGGTAAGAAACGCGGAACAGTGGTTAGCTCGTTTCCCATATGTTTTTTGGGCACCCAAGCTTGGGCACGTGGGTTCGAGTCCCGCAGCGGCCAAGTTGAGCTTACGGGAATCGTGACGTGAACGGGGGGTCATGCATACCCAGCTCATTTTGGGGGTTTTGACATATATTTTGGGGGGTAAGGTATGGTGCCACGTTTAATTCGCATCTTGCGGGACTATACGGCGGTCAAATGGCGTGGCATACCTTGTATGCCAGGGGTATGGCATGGTGTCATACCCATGTCATACCATATTGTATCGCCTTATACCCCTCATAAATAGCTATAGTGGAGCGCCCATGCGGCGGGAGTCCACATGGGCACTCTAATCGATCGTTTAAATGACATGGTGCACGATCCTATCCAAAAATACCTCCCATGAGCTGAGGTACAAAGTGAGCCCGAAGCGGACTCCAAAAATCGAAGGGGACTTGTCCGGAGCGATTGGCGTCTTTGCACTCTCAGTACCTTTTGGGACATCCAAATAAAGTATTCCCACCCGCCCCGCTCGAGCTTTTAAGCGGAGCTACAAAATCTCCACGAAACACATAATTCTGACTTTACCCTCAGCACCCTCGAATTTCGGGTGTTTTTTGGCATGTTTTCAAGTCAGGTTTCGTGCATTTTGAAACTTGACGGAGACGTGGATTTTATCGCTCGTCCGCATACTCAAAGAAAATTGGGGTCTCGGCGGTTCATATGAGGCATCGTATGCATGACTCCGATCAGTAGCGCGCGCGCGGTGCGTCATAGAAATAGTTCGAAAAATGTTTACCCTCTAAAGAGGGTTAAAAACGAAAAGGAGATAGATAGGCATCGCTTGACGACATACATATTTTAGTCATCTAATAAAACAAGTCGGGTCAAGGTTTATACGAAGTATATGTTCATGACGACGAGTCCAGATTCATCGAGCCCGTTCGATCGTTGTCATCGGTCTCGTGTGGAAAATCGCAGCCATCAGATCACGCTTATTTTGCGGTTCCCTATTGCCATGTTTTGCTCCGGAGCGGGTTTATGACTGTTCAGGGCTGCCAAGCAGTGTGTTTACTCTGAACAAATTCAACCGAATGAACTTACATATTTTCACCCGAAACCTTGTTCGTGCACATTTGAATGTTTCCAAGCCAACCGCGGCCTCATGTGCTGCAGGTTCGCTGACGGGCATCCCGGGGTGCTTGGGCGCCAAGCGAAACGCGGGGTGTCAAAGTGCGTCATAATTTGGGGTTTTAGGCACGTAACGTATGTCAACTAGCCAACCTTATACTTGCATGAAATACTAAGCGACGGTAAGCTCATTTAAGCGCAGGATGTTCCGATGGCGTGCGGTGGGTGACCCGTGATCGGAACGGGCGGATGCATGTGTTACATCTGGAAACGTGACCCTATCTAGTAGTCACATACGGTCGGTTGAAGAAACCCGGCGCGGGAAATGGTGGGACTCCGCTTACGATACATTAATTAGCAACTAATGTACACTGAATCTTCTTTAGGAAAAGTAGCTTTTCGCTAATCTAATTCTAATGCGTTCCAGCCAATTCGCCACGCTGAGTTTTTAGCCGTTGACCTGCTCAACTAGCAGGCGATAACCCAAGTTCCAAAACGTTTCTACATATGGCAACGGAGGAAACAAAACATTGGATTAGCGCAGGAGTAAGTATATATTACAAAAGGCAGTTATGGTGTATATCGCGTTCACCACTTGCCCAATTGCTCACGGGGGAACTCTGGGCACATAAGCTGGCCCAGCCAATCTATTGTTCGGCAACACTCTATGTATGCACATACAGCGTCACAAAGTCGTGTCATAATTGCAAGACCTTGTATTGCCTACAGGACCTTCCATCGCTCTCAGGCGTACTGTGCGTCTTTACTCTTTGGCTTCTGCGCCCCCCTCTTTATTTTCATCGAAGGCAAGCTCCTGCACGAACTTCTCACGATTCAAGTGTGTGAGCACATCGTACATAAAATCGACCAGCTCTCCGTACTGAACCTCGCCATCCTCATCGGCATCCACGGCAGCGATGAGCGAGTTCACCTCATAACCTTGCAGCTGCAGCTCACCTGCACCCATAGCCTGCAGGACATCGAGGATTTCCGTGTGATTCAGAGCGCCACTGTTGTCAACATCGGCCTCCTTGAACGCTGCCAGCATTACCTGCTTCACCGTCTCGGAGTTCAAACCGTGCAGCAGGTCAGCCCCCTCTGTCAGAGCCATTTGATTAATCGCATTCACGCGCTGTGTTTGAGAGTCAAGATCCACCATCGTGTAGATCATATTTGCGGCCGTTACACTAAACTTGACATAGTCGACGTTGCTATCAGGATCCGGAGCAGCTTCGGACATAATGGACAAAATTTGAAGTCGTGTCAGGCCGATCAACTCGGACGAAACTGAGGCCAGGCACTTCTTAACCTTTGACACACTCAACACGCCGGCTCCCACCAGATCCTGGGTTTCGAACTCCTGTTCACATCCCAACACCCCAGTCCTCCGTGAGTCTGGAACGTAGGTGGGTCTAGCGCACAACTGGGCCTAGATATCGTGGGAGCTGGCTGATTGGGGCGAAGGAAAGTAAGACAGAAGCGCTTCACTGAGATGCTGTAGTTGTGCGACTGGTGCGCGATTTCAGACGTCTCTCGTGTGGAGCCACGTGGCACCACGTCTGCGCCCTCAAAGGGCATCTGCGTGAGTGTAGGGACTCTCGCGTCAACGTCGGCAAGCTTGCAGTCGGCTCATGAAAGAACAGGACGCACAGCGGGCGCCAATACTTGGTAAGGGTATCTATCATTCTCGAGTGGAAGGAAGGTCGTGTGACGGGCCTCGCCGAGTCCCCAGGACCTACCTGAAGGAGCGCCTGCTGCAGGCCATCGGTGGACTGCAGGGCCTGATTGCTAATGACTTGCTCCTTGAAGCGCTCCACGAGCACGTTGAAGCAAAGCGGCAGGAACTCCGTGTATGACACACGGCCATCCCCGTCGATATCGCACTCCGAAAGTAACAGGTTGATCTGCGACGCCGACCCACTGGCCTTCAGCAGTGTGCCTCCGGAAGTGACATACACAACCATACGAACCGTAGCACCGAGGAAGGTCACACGGGGTACACACGACACACAGGTCTGGGTAGCACGTTCAGTGCACGAGCATGGACAAGGGGTCGCTGTTCATCGCATGGTCCAGCCAAAGGTACTAGGGATGGGATCCCAAATATTGCTATAAGCCATTACCTGTTGCCCTCGACAACCCGAAAAATAGACTGCTCCTCGACCTGAGAAACTTTCGACCGCAGGGAATCCAAAAAGGTGCACTAGATGCTGGAGATGAAAGTTTCCTCGAGGTGGGCTGCAAGCTCTTCCCGAGGCCAGCAAGTCTAGGTATCTGATGCTACCGATCCAACCTGCAGTGTGGAGGGAAGGTAAATCACCTCCTTTCTAGTGAGGCCGAGCTCAGCGCTTTTCAAGCACTCCTTGAACTCGGCCTGGCTGAGGGTGCCGTTACCATCGGCGTCGGCCATCTCGAACACACCTTTCATCATCGCCTCAAGCTCCTCCCTTGGAAGACCATGGAGCAAGTGCATTTCAACCTCTTCGCGCGTTTTCTGCAGCAGTCACAGGTTTCCCACAAGCCGACCACAACATCATCAACATTCTGCTGGATGTGTAATACGTTCTTTTGGGTTTTTTTTTGAGAATATGGTGAACACAACCAAGTGCTCTCGCGATAGTAGTGGAACATGTGTCTCATAAATCCAAAAGCCTCTCTTTCGTGGAACTTAGAAGCGGCACAACCCGAATTTCGATCGATGACGGTCAAGAAAAGGCAAAAGTTTCCAAAGCTTAAGGGTTCAAGCTTGGTGCAGTGGAAACAAGTTGCCAGTATCCAAGTTCTTGGAATTTAAACGATAGAAGATCACAGCAGGTCGCGTTTCCCTGGCCGTTCCCCACTATTCAAATTTTCGCCGGGGCCAGACTGCGACCAACCTGGTCTGTGGCCTCTTGCGTCGCAAGGGCCTCTTCCTTCGCCTTCAGACTGTGAATGATGTCCACCATTAGTGGAACAAACTCGCGGTATTCTATCCTTCCGTTACCGTCTTCATCGGCTTCAGCCATAATTTTGCGGATTTCCTGAAGAATGCCGAAAGCAGCGATAGGTTATTGAAGGCTTTAACAAAAAATGAGGGAAACGCGTAGCTATGGGAGTAAAAAGGCTTTGAGTTAAAAATACCTTGTTGGTGAGGCCTAACTTTGCCGACTTCATCACGGCTTTGAACTCCTTTCTGTCAAGATATCCATTTTGGTCCATATCGAACTCGATGAAAAGGTCTGAGGTAGCTCCCGCACACAAGTTGTTTAGAAGTTTAAAAGGATAATATGTGAGAACAACGCTGGGAGATAAAAGCAAAGCATGCACAAGGAAACATGTATACCCTGCCACTGCAACGCTTGCAACGGGCTCACTCCACCACAGCAAAAAGCACAAGCTAACCCACAGGTATCACTTCTAAGCCGTGCATATGCATACATCAGGGTGAGTACCTAGGCAGAAGTCCTGCAG
This sequence comes from Cymbomonas tetramitiformis, assembly GCA_001247695.2. Taxonomy (NCBI): domain Eukaryota; kingdom Viridiplantae; phylum Chlorophyta; class Pyramimonadophyceae; order Pyramimonadales; family Pyramimonadaceae; genus Cymbomonas; species Cymbomonas tetramitiformis. Next base: position 17,128 of record LGRX02026665.1, on the reverse strand, counting down.
TTCATCGACGGTCATATCAAAGATGGACTGTTCCTCAGCACGCATAGCTTCTTCTGCCTCAGCTGTAGAAGGTAAAAGGTAAAAGGATAATTCGTTAGGAGAAATTGGCTGGCATCGATACACGTCCTTTGAAATGTGTCTCGTAGTTTGGTGCCTGATAGTGAGAGCAGTACGTCGACCACGCGGGGCAATGTTGACGGGACCGCAATAAAAGTCGATCCCGTTCAGCTACGGTCAACTAATATAATCCGGGAAACAGCTTACCCTGTCGAGCTTCGACAAGTTGCGCGAAGTAGCGGGCCCCAAACTTGTAAATGTTTGCTGGCTGGCATCGCAGCACCTGTAATACAGTCCGACAAGCGTAAGTGTGGTGCAAGTGCGCGCAGTGCGAAGTAAGTGAAACGCCCTGTGACCGAAGTAGCAGCAGGTTTCTCTTCGGATTGACCAATAACCTGAAGGGGAAAGCCTATGATGACACGGAAACAAGTGGCGCGGAGATATGGAAGCGTCATCCGCCACTGGCGACGACGATACCGCAGCGGCACGTACAAACAACAGTGCGTAGAGTAAAACAGAAGAGGGAAGCTCCAAAAGAAGTGTTTTGAAATTTTGTTATCGTTTCAGGCACTATCTTAGACCATGTCCGAACTTCGTTCAACGGAAAGCCTCTAAGTGACAAAAATAAAAAATGAACTGTAAAACACAGTTTCATTTAAAATGATACGTCACACTGTCTTCTGGCGTCCCGCAAGATTCTAAAAGCTAAAATAATTGCTACAATCGTTCTATCAATGGGCGTGGGGAAAACAAAAGCGCCACAAGCTCTTGTAGCCAAGTTTGACTCAACCAATATTCGAAGGAATCTCAGCATTACAGTGCGAATACATTCCAAACAGCTGACTGCAGACACGGTTTTCGACTGCAACCGGCTTGAAATTCGGGCTTGCACGAAGGAACTTTTGTGAACGGTTACCTCGCGAGAGAAGGTCTTCAGGAGTTGCGGAAACCCTTCTGGGATGGTAAATTGCTTTTGATAACGCGAAGACATCTTCGCTAATGTGGGTTTATGAAGCTATGTTCCAAGAATACCAATCAATACTCAAATGTCATGCAAACAACGTGCATCAAGGATTCAAGAAAATCAAAATGTCCGAGGTTGCGGGCCCTCTGACAGCGCCCAATGTTCCTCTCTTCCAATTTCAGTGCTCTGTGGTATGTGAGGGTAGCAAGCTCCTTCTGTCTCGCGCTCGCACAGGTCGTCTTGTAGCTCGGACGTCGGACCTAATTAACTTTGAAGTATTAGCGTTGAAGAATTCGCTGCGAGTTTCGTCAAAAATAGGAATCGCATTGTGTCGCGTCGCGTCGCGTCGCGTCGCGTGGGGATGGCATGGCAATGGCATGGCATATGGCGTGGCGTGGCATGGCATTGGCTTACTCCCTCCCGTGCAAGGGGTATAATAAACCTAGTTAAGGGTAGGGTGCCGTGATCTCACTTAGTAACTCAGTATTGATCACAATTTCCATAGTTAACATAATTAAATTTTCATTGCAAAGCTGCCACTTGTTGAAATTTATAGCGCATAATTTTGCAACATGACCCCCTATTTTTATTGGCTAGGATCCAAGAATGGTGAGTCAACGTGGTATAAAAAAAACCTCAGGCAAAGTTATGGCGTAGATTTATTTTTAGAATTTATGTACGCGATTGCATATACTAAATCGTTATCACTATTTGATTTTATAAAAAATATTTCTCGAAAATGACGCCATCGCCATAACTTTTCCTGAGGTTTTTTTTATACCACGTTGACTCACCATTCTTGGATCCTAACCAATAAAAATAGGGGGTCGTGTTGCAAAATTCGCCTCAAAGATTTTTTGAAAGTTAGTTACTTTATGTATCGGTTAAATATGGATTTTGTTATGAAATTTAATTCCAGAAAAATGGTTTGAAACCTCATCCTCACGGCACCCTGTGACCCTTAAGTAAAGTTTATCCCTTGCTCCCGTGCTACGCGCTTCGCGCTGACGTGAGACAGCAGACACGCTCCGCACTGAGACACGCTCGGCTGACGCTCCGCCTAGCGCTTGCCACTCCGACTCTCGTCTGTTCGTGATTGTCAAAAGCTTTTTCAGGGTTTGGATTTAGAATTCTGCTACACGGGTGACACGAAAGCTGAACAAACTATTTAGTAAATACTGAAATTGCAAATTCCACCGACCGCATCACACTGTAAGTATACCAGGACGAAGTTATGGTCAATTCTACCGAGCTTGAATTTTTTTCCAGCGCACCAACGTGCTTGTCGCGCCTGCCCGGGAAAACGCATACATAAAGAAAAAAGGTGGAATCCGTTGCCGCGTGCGTTGTATAAAGCTAGGCTTAAGGCAACCTCAACTTGAGGGGAAGCGGATTCTGAAAGGTTCAATTTAGAAGTGGAATCATAGTTCTGGGTGTCCTTTTCCCCGGTGGTTCCTTTTAGCGCATATTCTCAGCGTGTGCAAGTTGACGACGACTTGGCCTGCTCGCGTTCCAAGGGCTGCACGCCAGAAGAGTTAAATTGCTGCAATGGCTCTTGGCTTCCCTAGAGCCGGTAGGGAAAAGGAAAGGAATGCAGGAACCCCTTTCAGGATGATGACTGACGATGATGAGGCTCAAAATCCTCACGCGAATGAGATGCTCGGGAAGCAATACCTTCTCGGAACTGAAATTGTTGCTCGAAACCCTGCGAAAGCTGTGGACTACTTTGATAAAGCCGCTCAGAAAGGCCTGCCCGGTGCGGAGTACAACCTTGGGTGGTGTTATGCCAACGGTGTGGGTGTGAAGAAGGACATGCAAATGGCAATATATTATTATAAGCGCTCTGCGGACCAGTTTCATACACTCGCGCAGTTCAACCTCGGACTTTGTTTGGCGATGGGAGACGGGATCGATAAGGACGAGGAAGTTGCTGCAAAATGGTTTACGAAAGCGGCCGATCAAGGTCTTGCCAATGCCCAGAATAAAATCGGGCTATGCTTCCAGAAGGGCGTCGGCGTTGAGAAGGATCAGGAAGTAGCTATCTTTCGCTTTCGACAGGCGGCAGACCTTGGCCACGTTGGCGGAATTTTCAATCTTGCGCTATGCTACAGTGCTGGGAACGGAGTCCAGACGGATAAGGTCGAAGCCGCGCGGCTGTATAAGCAAGCGGCCGAGAAAGGATATGCGCCAGCGGAGAACAACCTTGGCTGGTGCTACCAGACGGGCACAGGAATAGAAGTGGACTATAAGGAGGCAGCTTACTGGTACATAGAGGCTGCGGATAAAAAGTATAATGCGGCCATGTTCAATCTTGGCTGGCTGCATGCTAACGGATGGGGTGTTACCAAAGATATGGCCCAGGCGTGCGTCTGGTTCAAGAAGGCAGCTGACGCCGGTCACGTCGCTGCGGCTTATCAGCTGGCTTGCTGCCTAGACTGTGGTGTCGGTGTTGACCTGGATCTGCAACAGGCGGCACGTTATTTCAGAAAGGCTGCCTGTGAGGAGCGCGCTGATGCACAGTATCGCCTTGCGATGTGCTATCAAAGTGGTCGAGGTCTAGAAATCGACTATCAGATGGCGCAAATTTGGTATGACAAAGCGGCTAGCAACGGACATCCGCACGCGCAGTATGAGCTTGGCACGATGCTCCTCAACGGTGACCAGGTCGCACGAAATGAAGAGCAGGCCAAGTTCTGGCTGGATTTAGCGAAAGAATCAGCCCGGAAAGTTATGGCTGTCGACGCAGATGGTCGCTTCATTTCGACTCCGCTGCGACGGCTTCACCATACCTCCATTCTAACTGACGAGCGAAGAGACGTCAAGTACGTGCCACCCGCTGTTAACTGGCGGAAGGCAAGGAAGAAGATTACAAACGTGTTACGTTTCCGACAACCCACCGCGGATAAGAAAAAGAAAAGAAGCAGCTTTTTCGGTCTGTGAGTCCAAGTATGTGAAACTTGGGCCGTACGAGGTGTGTACAGCCCATCTTGGACTTCATCGTTCCCAATCTTTCGAGCTATTGTTTTATGTGAGGGTCTTGTCAACTGCCAACTTGTCACTGGCACTAAAGGAGAATTTTGCTTGTATCTTTATGCTAAGAAGAAGCGACTTTAATGTTTGTTTGTTCCTCAGTTGTGCGCGTCACATCCTTTTGCAGGCTTCATAGAAGACATGCCGACACTTGGAAATATGCATATACTGGTGCACCTGGGAAGCAGGCGTAAGTGCCTGCTCGCTCCTTTCACACACGACGAAAACTGATGGAATGTGATGAGAAATTTTGTACAAAATATAGACGCAATTTGTTTCTACGGTCGATGAGAGTGCACTAAGTTGACCAGCAAAGCTTATCAAGCACAGTGAAACTGTTCTCCGTTCCTTAAACCCTTGACATAGTGGAAATAGGGAGCGGTATCCTTGATGTACAAATAGGTACACCTTAAAAGTGAGCTGTGACCTGCGTGAGAGCTCCTCGGGTCCCTGTGAAGTTGGTAATGACATGTAAACAACAGAGCCAACAGTCACCAACATAAACAATATGTTCAACAACAGTGTGTATCGATTCCAATGTGCTATATTTTCCCCATCCCTTCTTGTGCTCCACTCTTTGAGAACTCCACTAGACGTGCTTCTGAACGTGAATCGGATGGCTCTTATTCAACAAGTACGACGGGGGTAATCGTTGAATCACCAACAATACGTGTACCACGGAGGCCCCCATGCTCGGGAACTCCAAAATTCAAATAATGTTTTTACCAAATGAATTGTTGTCACAATGAGACCTGGAGAAGTCTAAAGTTCGGGAGTCTGAGATTTACTATTTTAAAATCATAAAACTATGTCCGTAACGTCTAGAGATAGTTAAGGCTAGCTTCGAATGTATTTCGAGATCCCTCTTATGTATGAATAATGTGGCGACCGTTATGCTAAAATCTGCCCAGGCAGCAGCCCTGACCGAGAGTCTCGTTGCAGTCGCTTGATAGATTCGTATATGTGCATGGTGTGCCTGACTGTGAACGACGGCTACTACGTAGGCAGTCACTGTCCTACCGGCCGCTACCCGCTCCGATCGGTTCGAGGTTATACGTCCCCATATTGGGAGGATCCCGCGCATGCTACTTGTGCATGCGTGCTAGTAGTGCATCGTTGGCATTTATTGCACACTTGCAACCCGGATGTGCATACGGTAATGGTGTTTCGATGGCAAGTGACATCATGTGAGCCGCAGGCCCACAGGCAAAAATATCACTGGCCAACATATATGCCTTTGATACGTGCAGCCCCGGGTGACCATGCGTCCAATACTACAAAAAAAAAAGTTCGTGAAAATGGGAGCGCGCTACAGCATGTATAGCTCACTGTCATTCAAACAGATAAAATAGTTGATTAGTTCCGAAAATAATTAACCTGCCCTCTGTCCTTGACCCGGCGTCACAACAAGGGGTACTCTCTTCTGGCGTTTGCTCATTATTTGGTGAGGGGCCTATGTCGCTAAGGCATTTTAAGCCTGCACAAGTAGTAGAGAGAATTGAGTATTGAGAATTTGGTGATCTGTCATAAGTCGGGGACTAGTCAGTAGGGGTACAGTAATAACTTAGGGTTCGGGGTGTCAATCACACAGTGACTTACAGTAATAATTCCGTTGTATGTGTTAATGCACTTTACAAGTTATCCGAAACCGACTCTGTACGTGTGAACGTTCTGTATCACGGCAGTTATACCCGATAGCTATCTCTCTCTATGTCGTGGACCCATTCCACGTTTTCTTCCACTAGCGTTTGCCATGATTGGTTAAACCGGCCGTATCGGACCGGTGATGCCTAACACGCGTCCGGGCGGACAGCTAGGAATGTAAGCGGTGACGATATATCGTTTGAGGGGGTTACCGGTTTCATGACTGGTTACGTTATTCCGACATTAAGGCTGCTAGGTTGTGGTATGGCTCAACCTTGGATTCCGCTCGGACGTGATCACTTTGGGCGCCTCGCTGATGGGGCCGGTGTCGCGTCGGCGCGCACACCAACCGCGTAATCGATACGACTTCAATGGCATGTCTGTCGTTCGGGCTCTCCTCGACTGGATCCGCATCATTTCCGACCCGCTAGCCACGAACGAAATATTATTGTTTTAGAATAGAAAAGGGTTCAGTTTATAATAGAAGTCCCCCCCCCCTTCCATCATAGATGCAGCCTCGCTCCACCTCCACCTCATTTGCTGCTTCGTCTCCGCCGGCACGACCTTTTAGCGCTCTGCGTAGTTTTGCCTTGCCGCGGTTTCCTAGGTTGACATGACCTAGATGAGCCTTTCGGGGCGCGCTATGAGGATGAGTCCAGCTCCCTCTGTTCATCAGTTGCCTGCTTGCAGGATTACAGCGGACTTATGACGTTGTCATTATTCTCAGCGTAAATGTTATATTATTATTATTATTAGAAGTAGTACTGCGGTTATTTTGTAATAGAAATGTAACAAACACCGGCTTCTCGTGGTACCGAAGCCGGGGTTGTCCAGCTGGTGATAGGCGTGACAGGCGTGACGAGCATGACAGACCTCGCGCGTGATGACTGCTCGAGAGTAGCAGACGTGGTGAAGAAGATATGGTCACTGTGAGATGACCCTGAAGTGATAATAAGATATGACAGTTACAATGTTGCCACTGACGTGTCAGTCAGAAGATGGAGAACGGTAACATCATTAAAGCTGGCACAGAATAGTGACATTCTATTGGTAGATGAAGATTTCAAGGCGGAAGCCTGTTACAGTTTTTGCAGATGTGACATTGACTTGAGAATAAGTAGGCCCTGACTGCAGGTCAGGACTACCGGAATATCCTACTTCACTAGATATCAGAGGTCCCGAACTGTGTGTGGATAAACTGTCAAGATAATTAAACCCTAAGCTAGATATACCCGGAACGGTCTCGGACGGTCTCGGAGTCTAGCCTACCTGTGACACAGCGTGTGTCACAGCACGAACCTATAGATCAGTCAGCAGTCCAGTGTTGGCCTAGGAGTCTGTCATAGGGGCCTGCACCGGGACTCCCGGTCAGGGCTGCCTATACAGATTTCAGCACACCACCCCAGCACTGTGGATGGTGACTGTCTAGGAGAGTCAGATAATGTAAGATAAGTTAGGGCAGGAGCCAGGTTGACAGACCTAACTGCTAATCCAACTGTGCAATTCTGAAACACAAATTGGAAACCCTCTAGCTAGCACAGGTGCAGAAACCTACGGGCATTGTGCACCCGCTAAACAACTGAAAAGCACCGAGCCAGCAAGCCAGAAGATAACTTGTAGATGTCAAAATCAAAACCATAAACCAGAAAAATCGTTGAAGTCACCGGAGTTCCGCACACCACCATGTTGGTGTGCATCCAGAGTGAACAAGAAGTCAATCGACAGCACCAAAGTAGTTAGCGGTGGCCTCACTCAAGTCCGATCCGAAGGGAGGATTCCCGAAAGAACCTCCCTCATGTAGAGCCACACCGTAAAAGAAGGCCATGTCGAAACTCAAATCTGCCTGAGCAAGGTCCTGAAAGAGGTCAGGGGGCTCAGGCGGCTCAAGCGGTGGCACATTGTCAGCTAACAAGAAACCCTGGGCCGGGTTCACTGAATCAACAAAATCATTCGTAAAGTAAAATGACGGAGTTTCCCAATCGAGATCACCACCAGGCGAAGGCATCTCCGTAGCCGATGCAGAAGCTGACACAGCAGAAGCCGTGGAAGCCGAAACAGCCACACCTGCAAAAGAAATGCAGAAGAGGGAAAGCGCCGCGAGAGCCCCGATCGCCGGCTTGCCAAAGCCGAAAGGTGGCACACCGCACTCGACAGTACCGGCCGGAGCCCGCGGCTTCACAGCGAAAGTGCCGTCCGCGAAGTCCTCGTAGTCATCCGTGTCGTAACCCGTCAGGTCAGACGGGTGGACGGCGGCATGATTAACTGTCTGCACGAAGCCTCCGAACTCACCGCACGTCGCCTCCGTGGTGGTCACCCGCGCCGATTGAGTTGGCGAGGGCTCCACATCGTCCACCTGCGAGACAGGGATAACAGGGGCCGGCACGGCGGACGCCGATGCCGCCGCACCACCTGCCGGAACCTGCTCCTCCGGCGCGACCCCCGCCGCAGCGACAGGGCCACACACCAGAGCCGATGCATGCTCCTCCACCTCACTCCCAGGAACAAAGGACGCGTGAGTGAAATGTACCTTTTGTACTAGGGTGTATCGCGAGTCAGACGAGAGACAGTCGTGTCTGAATGACGAGTGACAGCACCAGTGACAGTCACCAGTATGACCGCGAGGTATGACAAGGGTGACTGACAGCTTGTGACTTTTTGAACATCTGCAACCACAGCAGATCAGGTTGAGAGAATTGGTGGGAAACCATTTTATATTCAAACAGCCACACAGATCTGGAGGGAAACCAGGAGAGTCCCAGATCTTGCCACATCATCAGATCTATGACTATTCAGTAATTCAGAGCAGAGATCACTGTATGACTGGCAGCTACAGCCCAAGGGCCAAATGACAAGACCTGTCAGAGGATATGTGAACATGAAGTGACTGAGCATGTGACTGTCGAATTCGGATGAGATCTGAGGGAATTCGAGTCGACATGTTACTACTTAAAGAGCTGAACAAGCTCTCATGTCAGTTTTTGAATTAGTTACACATTGGCACTGAACTCTGGTGTCTTGTAACTTCAAACAGTGAAAGTTCATCTAAGTATAAAGAAATATCCGACAGTATACAAAGTATTCCGATATCAACCTATGGTCCCTGTACCATATTCCCTGTAAGTGTTACTTGCACCCTTGTGAGACTGGTTCAGTCCTCACAACCGAACAACTGGTATCAGCGTGGTCGTGGTTCACGACTTCCGTTAGTATCTGCGTTCCACAACGCGTTGTACAAACACAATTTTAGCCTGAGTCTTCCGCCTTTGGGCGAAGGTGTCGTGCCTCAACCAAAGCACGACCTGTTCCTCTGAGAACACACGATATCTGCATATCGTACCGACCTGTGCCGCATAGTTACGACTGTGCAGTTTGCCGCTGGGCCAACTTTCCTTCTCTGAGCGACCTTTCCGCAAGATTCTTCGCGCGGTTGGAATTTTGCCCTGAAACGAAATCGTGCCTCAACCAAAGCACGACTTGTTCTCATAAGAACACTACGTATCTGTTAATTATCTCGACTTGTTCCCGCATAATGATGACGACTGCACGCCTTCAGAAATTGTCTCGTGCCAGCGTGTGAATTTCTCCAGCGACCTTTCCGCAAGCCGGTGGAATTTCAGTTTAAATCGGCGAATTCTCGCTGGGCAAGTCTTGACAATTCTTGACGCGACAGACACCGTACGGCAGTACTTGAACTACGAGCTCAGCACCGTATTTTGGTGCCCTTCCCTTCGTGCGGTGATCTTCCTGCGCAATTTGCCCCCTAGTGGCGAAATCGTACGGAAATTAACGACTACCGACGCCTCCTCCTTGCTGCCGTTTCCGTGCGCAAGGCTGAGAGCGTGATCGACAGCAGCTGCGTTTTGTTACGGAAGAAATCTTCTTTTCTGGACAATCTTTCCGCAGGATTTATTTTTGCCGGCGGTTTGTACCGGTAATTAAACATATTTTAGCCGAAATTATCGCCAAAACGCGTCTGCCGTACCGTAATGATGATGAATGACTACGGAGCACAACAGCCCGTCACTGGTGCGAGCGTATCTCCGCGACCAGTGACGTCTTTCGGGCCAGCAGTGTCGGAATTGGGCGCCCACTTTGGGGTCCCGCCGTCTGCCGTACAACACACAGCTGGTTTTCCACCGTTTCCGTACGACTACAGCGGACAATTTGCTGCGTACCCTCCGGGTGCTGCTTTCGACGCCGGGTTAATGATGACACCGCAGCAGCAATTTGTGGGCCAGCCGCAATATATTGCACCCGCAGACGCCGCAACAGCAGATTTTTCCACAACAGCAATTTGTGAGCCAGTCGCAATTGCAACCGCAAACGTCACAACAGCTGGAGTTTCAGCAATTCGTGCACCAGCAGCAACTGGAACTGCAACGACAACTGCTTTGGCAGCAGCAGCAACCGCACCAACACCAACTGCAGCCGAGATCGCTATGGCAAACGCAGGTGCCGGTTGCTTCCGTGGCAGTGAGACCCGTGTCACCGGTTCCCTTCGGTGCCTTCACACCTGAACCGGTGCTGCCTTCCTCTACACCTGCTTTCCTTGCTGCTTCTGGACAGGCACCCTTGCACCCGGGCCCTGTCAACCCTGCAGGATCTACCAGCCCTGAGGGGGGGGGAGGAGAACCAACGCCAGTAGGACCCTTGCCGCTGGCTTCACAGCTCAGCGCTGGTTCCTGCACAGTATCTCCTGCAGTGTTCTTTACTGACGTTACGCAGGGCGGTGCTCCTGACCCAGCGATTTTGTCTGCGTTATCGACTTCGGGACCTGCGCCTGCCATTTCTTGCCCAAAGATGGGGGATTGGGTCCCCATGGCAACAGGGGCCGCCGGAGGCCCTGGCCAATTTTCTGCGACGTCAGTAACAGAGGCCAGCGATGCGTTGTCTTGCCCGACGATGGGGGATCGGGTCCCCATGGCAACAGGGGCCGCCGGAGGCCCTGGCCAATTTTCTGCGACGTCAGCAACAGAGGCCAGCGCAGCGGTGTCTTGCCCGACGATGGGGGATCGGGTCCCCATGGCAACAGGGGCCGCCGGAGGCCCTGGCCAATTTTCTGCGACGTCAGTGCGAGCCTTGAAGAATAGCGGCGAGGAGGCGTACCTGATGTATCTGGCTCCAGATGGCACATTTAAAATGGAGGCCACCGACGACCCCAACTCTCCCTTAGAGGCCTCGGCAGCCCTATCAGAGTCATCTTCATCCTCATCATCGGAAGCAGAGGGTGACAACGCTAGGCAAAGGGGGGGGGAAGTTACCTCTGACGAAGAAGGCTGCAACAGCGACAGCACAGTAGCAAGCATAGCCACCCTAATCTCCGACAGCAGTTCGTCTGAATCTGAACAAGATGCAACAGAGCAGGAGGACTGGGCTCAGGAGCAGGTGTGTGCTCTGCGACCGGCGACGTGCCCCACATCAGCGCAACCCGCTGTGCGAGACTGGGGACCTTACCCCACAAGGGCCAGATGGGAGGCATTCCAGATGCTTCCACGAGAGCGCAGGGAGCAGGCTGCACAGCACCACGCGGAGGAATTGGAACCTGAGTGGGAAGAGGAGGCATACTGTTTGTGGAAAACAGGCACTGCGTCTGCAGCAGGAGCAACGGAGGAGCAGAGGGGTGAACCACAGGAGATCGCGCAGAGTTAGCGAGCCAGTACTGGCAGCACCTATAGAAGCTGAGGCAGGGCAAAGCAAAGATGGGTATAGCTGTTTCAGGAAAGAGGCACCAGCTGCTGCAGCGACACCTAGTGAAGAGCAGAGCAGCGGCGCGGATGGCAAGGTCAAGCAGCACGAAGGCGAGACCAAGGAGGCTAAGCAGGATGAGGAGGACGCAGAGGTACCACAATGGATCCTGGACGAGCTGGTGAAGCTGAAGCAGTGGTACCAGGACGTGGTGGGCATGGAGCTCCCTAAGGGCGTCGTGGACCGCGACCACAAATCGCCGCTGCGCGTGGACCCCGAGTACCGTGATGGCGCACGGCACAAGAGGTGCTACAAGCTGTCCATGGAGGAGTTACGACAACTTCGTGCAACTGGACGAGCTCTTGGCAAAGGGATACATCCGTCCCTCGTCTTCACCTTGGGGCAGTCCAGTCCTGATGGTGCCCAAGCCCTCCAACCCCAAGGAGCTGCGACTGGTGATCGACTATCGCCAGATCAACGAGATCACTGTGAAGGACCGTTACCCTCTCCCTGACGTACAGTCCCTCATTGATGACCTCCAGGGAGCGACTATCTTCTCCACCGCGGACGCTCTGTGGGGATTCTGGCAGGTGCCCATGGAGGAGGACGCTATCGAGAAGACAGTGATGACCACGCCGTTCGGAGCTTATGAGTGGCTGGTTATGCCCATGGGGTTGTCAAACAGTCCTTCTTGCTGGCAGCGTATGATGCAGAGCTACCTAGGACATCTCCCATTCGTAAGGGTGTTCGTGGACGATATCATGATCTTCAGTAAGAATCCAACTGAACACCTCGATCATTTGAAGCAAGTGCTGGAGGTCTGCCGTCAGAACAAAGTCCGGCTGAAGGAATCAAAACTGCGGTGCTTCAAGCGCTCGGTACGGTTCCTCGGGCATGTAATTGATCGAGAAGGATGCCGACCCCAGCATGACAAGATCGCAGCAGTACGGGATTGGCCCAAGCTGGAGACGGTCAAGCACGTGAGACAGTTCCTGGGACTAGCTGGGTTCTACAGGCGGTACATCCAAGGATTCTCTGACCTGGCGCACCCGCTCACCAAGCTGACCAAGAGCTTAGTGCCCTGGGAGTGGGGCCCAGAGCAGGAGCGAGCATTCGAACGGTTGAAGCACGCGCTGACCACAGCCCCTACGTTGATCCTGCCAGATCAGAAGGCAGCTCACAACGGCACCAGTCCATTCGTCGTACAGACGGACGCCAGTGCGGTGGCACTGGCTGGGGTACTGATGCAGGACCTGGGGAAGGGCCTGCAGCCGATAGCCTTCGAGAGCAAGCAGTTCTCGTCTGCTGAGCAGAACTACCACGCAGGTGAGCGTGAGCTAGCCGCCATCCACCACTGCACTACGCAGACTTGGAGACATTACCTGATATTCACGGAGTTCAGGTTAATGGGGGATCATGCCCCTCTAAAGTGGTTATTCGCACCTGGACGGGAGCTCAGCCGACGCCAGGCTAGGTGGTACGAGGACCTGGTGGAGGTGGGCGTGCATGCGATGGAGCACGTGCCAGGGCGCACGCTGGTGGTGCCGGACGCGGCCTCTCGCCGACCGGACTACGTGCAGACGACAGCGCGAGACGGGCTTAAGGAGGCGGGGTATGTGGACCCGAGCACCGACCAGCCTGTATCCGCGGAAGAGGGCCGAAGAGCAGCGGGAGCTAAGGGGAACCCAGCAGAAGTAACCAAAGCTAAGGCTGAGGTGAACGCAGCGGTAAAGGAGAAGAAGATGGGGAAGGAGGACCCTAGCTCTCCGTTGGACGCGGGGTTCAGTTCAGCAGACGAGGAGGACGAGGAGTACCCTCCAGTGAACCCTCCTGTGGTAACTGGGAAGCTGACGCAGCTTAATGGACTGTGGTGGGCGGAGACCCCCGACCTGTGGCGCGACGCCATGGACACAGTGGCCACGATGGCGGCAGTCTCTGCCCTTGCGGGCGTAACTACTAGAGCGGCAGCAGCAGAGCAATCAGCAACAGGTGATGACCCAGCGTCTCCCTTGGATGGAGAAGCCGTTCTGTCAGAGACACCCCCAGCACAACCGCCTGCAACAGTAGCTCAAAAGCCAGTAGCGGAGCAGCAGCAGCCATCAGCAGCAGTGCAGCAACCAGCAGCACAACCGCCAGCGACAGCAGCAGAGCAGCAGCAAGCAAGCCCAAGGATCCGACCCGGAGGACCGCTGGTGGACAAGCAGGATTGGAAGTTGATCTCCTCGGAGTTCGCTAGGCTGCAGAGCAAGTACTCTCGAGCACTGGGAGGACCATTCCAGGTGGATGCGTGCTGTGACGCTATGGGTCAGAACCGACAGTTGAGCACATTCTGGACTGATTGCTTGAACGAGCAGTGGAGGGGTCGTATCGTCTGGTGCAACCCCCCCTTTTCAGACCCCAACGTGAGCATTGAGGACATTCTGCGACACTATGCATCTGAAGCAAAGCAGGACCCGTGCCACACAGCTGCCTTGTTCTTGTTGCCCGACTTCCCTCAGGCGAGTTGGCGACCGTTGCTACGTGAATTTGGCCTGGAGATCGTAGAAGTCATCCCAAGGGTGAACGAGCATGGTGAGCCCAACAGACTGTTTACCTCACCTGGAGAGGAGAGAGGGCACCGCTCGGCTCTGCAGGAACTGCCAGTCCCATGGCCAGTGCTAGTAGTGATAGCCAGGCCGCAGAAACCATCCAGCAAGTTGGCCCCACGCGAGAGACCCACAGCGCAACCAGCAGTCACGCTCTCCGGAGCAGCAGCCAAGGTCAGAGACAAGTCGGGAACAGTGGAGCCAGGGGTGTTCTTGCGAGCGCTGAGAGCTGAGCACAGACGGAGCGAATATCTCAGGACCCTGAAGCAGGAGCTGCTAAATACCCAGCATCATCGCACAGAGCATTTCCGGTTGGTAAGCGACATTATCTGGAGAGTGGCTGAAGGGCGCTATCAGGTGGTGCTGGCACCGGACTCGCCCTTGCGGGAGCTAGTGTTGAGAGAAGCTCACGAGGCACCATCCGCAGGCCACACCGGCAGGGACAAGACGCTGGAACGGGTCCGAAGACGTTTCTGGTGGCCGCGAATGGATCTAGATATAGCGGAATGGGTAAAGACGTGCGTGACGTGCCAGCAGACCCAGCCGCGACAAGGGTATCCCATGGGGCTGTTGCAACCGCATCGAGTGCCAAGCAGGCTCTGGGAGGTTGTCAGCATCGATTTCGTAACCGGGCTTCCGATGACTCAGCGAGGAGTAAACGCCTTCACCACCTTCACCTGCAAGCTGAGCAAAATGGTACACGTGGTGCCAATGACCTACAACGACAGCTCTGCAGAAGTAGTGGTAAGATTGTTCATGGACGCAGTATGGCGATTGCACGGAGCTCCAATGAAGATAGTGTGCGACCGAGACCCCCGCTTTCGCGACGCCATGACTCAGGAGTTCATGCGACTGATGGGCGTCAAGGTAGCTAGCACCACTCCATACCACCCTCAGAGCGATGGGCAAGCGGAACGCAGCAACCACACCGTGGAGCGTATGCTGCGCTGCTACGTTGCTGAGAACCAGGAGGACTGGGACCTCTGGGTGACACCTGTGGAGTACGCGATCAATGACTCCACGTCAGCAGCGACTGGATTCTCTCCTTTTGAGTTGGTGTGCGGACACGCTCCCGCAACTCAGCTGGACTTCTTCATGGACGCAGCCTTAGAAGGTGGGTCAAGACGAAGAAAAGGTGGGCGAGTAGCGGCGGATAAGAGAGGAACTGCGCACGAGCTGGCCAAGCAGTTCGCGCGACAACTACAGGCAGCGCGGGTGAACCTGCAGATGGCCCAGCAGCGCATGATGGAGCAGTTCGACGCACGACACCGGCTACAGCACATTAAGGTGAATGATCAAGTATGGGTGGATGGTCAGCACCTGACTCTGCCTGGAGATCGGGGGATGAAGCCGAAGCTGCGCAAGCTCAGGCACGGTCCCTTACGTGTAGTAGAATGTCCGTACAGCGACAGGCAGCAAGAGCTGCCAGAGCAGGACCGTGGAGCCCCGTCAGCGTACAGGTTAGAGCTACCCGTGCATTGGAAGGTGCACGACGTGTTCACAGCGGATCGGCTTACCCCAGTTCAGTCGGGAGCCAAGCACTTCGTGAGCAGGCGGGAGGAAGTGGCACCACCACCAGTCTTGGTAGAGGGTCAGAGGGAGCGTGAGGTGGAACGCATCATCAGTACTCGCTTCAGGAAGTTAGGTGGGAAGGCTGGCGGGACAGCGCAGGAGTGGCTAACCAAATGGAAAGGGCTGCCGCATAGTCACAGCCAGTGGCGAACCCGAGAGGACTTGGAAGGGCGAGGGGGCAGGCTAGAACCACTGCGAGTCTTCGAAGCTGAGGAGGAAAGGCTGAAGAAAGCTCCAGAGAAAAGGCGAAGGGAGACTCACAAGGGTCAGGAGGAGCAGCGGGCACAGTTGATGGCTATGAGACCTCCCACCCCAACAGTCCGCAGCAGTAGCCAAAGCCGGGCCTATCAGCCCCACCTCTCGAGAGTGCAGCACCCAGCCAGGATTTTGGTGTTGTTCTGCGGTACCGGTTCAGTGGAGCAGCAGTTCCAACGTCAGTTTAGGGACTGCGAGGTGGTAACAGTGGACATCCTACCCAAGTGGCAAGCCACGTGCACGGAGGACATCCTTCACAGGAACTACAAGCTCTACCCGCGGCATCATTTCGACGTCATCTGGGCCAGTCCCCCCTGCAAGGAGTACAGCAAGGCGAAGACACTAGGAGCTCCAGATCTGAAGCTGGCGGACATGCGCGTGCGGCGTACCAGGGAGATCATTGAGTTTTACGATCCTGCGTATTTCTTCATAGAGAACCCAGCTGGCGACACGCTGCGAGGATTGCACACGCGCGCCGTAATGAAAGGGCTGCCAGAGCCACTGTTGACCACCTATTGTAAGTATGGCGCACCGTACATGAAGCCAACTCACATATGGACAAATGCGGCACCTTCAGTACCTTTGTTACAGTGCACCCACACGACTCCCTGCCCCGCGCGAGCAATGCTAGGAAGGCACGAGAACACGTCCCAAGGGGGCATCTCCTCGGCTAACACCCGCGGTATGGGTTCAGCCCAAGCGGTATATGCAATACCTCGTGCGTTGCTGTACCACCTGTTTCGCGAACTGAAGCTGAACGAGCGCATGAAGGAGGAGAGCGCACTCGCGGTAATGAACCTCATCTCGACGCTGACAGCGAGGACTGACATGTGCGAGTCTCAAGATACCGAGGCTGGTCAGCCACGGGGCGCAATGGCCGCGGAAGACCCGTGATCTGGTAGTGCTGAGGTTGCCAAACCTGATGAGCGTTGGCAGCGTGAGACGGTGAAGCGCCTTGGCGAACCCGGATTGCGGAAGGGGACCCAGACCCAAGGACTGGGGAGCACGGACCCAAGAACCGTAAGGGGGACCCGGACCCGAGGACTGGGGGGCACGGACCCAAGAACCGTATGGGGGACCCGGACCCGAGGACTGGGGGGCACGGACCCGAGAACCGAGGGCTTAGCAGCCCGATCTTGTCGCAAAGTGCATGCTAACCTTCCCTGACTATGTACATAAGAGCACGCAGGACAGCCTAGCGAGGACGTAGGCGCGCCGCAAAGGGGGGGAGAGTTGTACTAGGGTGTATCGCGAGTCAGTACGAGAGACAGTCGTGTCAGAATGACGAGTGACAGCCCCAATGACAGTCACCAGCATGACCGCGAGGTATGACAAG